>OY856413.1:818727755-819002755 GCA_963693085.1 Alisma plantago-aquatica
CAATTCCCAAGATACCTAGTGCTATTGATTTAAAGGATGTTAGACCTATTTCTCTTTGTAATGTCATCTCTAAGGTGATCATGAAGGTTCTAGCTAATAGGCTGACCAGTGTTCTTCCTTCGCTTATTGACTTGAATCAAGTTGCCTTTATTAAGGAGATGAAAATTGGTGATTCTATCTTGCTTGAGAATGATATTTTTTGTACCTTTGCAGGTCCTCACAAGAGCATGTGTGTTAAAGCAGATCTGGCCAAGGCCTATGACACTGTCCAAAGAGATTACATCTTATTACTTTTGAGTAAAATGGGTTTCTCGATCTGTTGGACTAATTGGATCCATGAATCCATTATCTCAGCCTCTTACAAAGTTCCAGTCAATGCCTGTCCTTCTGATATGTTTTTGGCATCAAACAGTGTGAGTCAAGGGGACCCATTATCCCCTCATTTGTTTGTTATTGCCATGGAGGGACTGTCTGCCATTGTAAATGCTGAAGTCACAAGTAGTAGACTGAATGTTATTCAAGCTGGTGATGCAAAGATTTCCCACATTATTTTTGCAGATGAATTACTTCTTTTCTCTAAAGCTGATGATCATGATGCTAAATGTTTGAAGAGTATTATGGAGGATTTTAGTAGGATCTCTGGATTGAAGCTCAATAATGAAAAAAGTGAGATTTTCCTCAGTAAAGGTGCAAAGTGTTCTAATGTGGCTAATATTATGAAAATCCCTATCACTAGCCTTCCAGTTCAGTATCTGGGTGTTCCTTTGTTTACAGGGAGGTTAACTAAGGAGATGTGCTCACCCATTGTTGACAAGTTCAAAATTAGATTGGATTCCTGGATAGGTAACTTCCTTTCCCAAGCGGGCAGAATAGAACTTATCATATCCATCCTTTCGACCTTTAATATCTTTTGGACTTCTACGTTCCCTCTTCCTAAATCTGTCATTAAAGCTCTTGAGAAGCTCATGAGAGATTTTCTCTGGAAGGACACAGAAGATAAAAAGCACCTTCACACTGTTTCATGGGATATTATTTGTAGACCTAGAAAAGAAGTTGGTTTGGGTATTTGACGTATTGATGATTGGGCTAAATCTAATCTTATTAAAAATATGTGGAATCTAGCCTCAGATAAAAATAATCTTTGGGTTAAGTGGCTGCATGGTAGATACATAAAGGAAGAATCGATTTGGGTTGTGAATGCTAGAGCTAATTCTTCTTGGCTCTGGAGAAAACTTCTTGAGCAGAGAGAGATGCTTCTTAGTGAAGTCAAAATCTGTTTGGGAAATGGTGATAAAATCTTATTTTGGAGAGACCCGTGGCTTAATGGTAATCTTAAGCTCTTTGATGTGGTCGATCATAATCTGTTCTATAGGTTGGGTAAAGGTTTTAACGGTAAAGCTTCTCAATGCATAGAGGAAAATGACTAGAATTTACCGAATTTTAGAGGTGTACAACAAGTTGAAGATATTCTTATACTTCAAAAGAAACCCTCAAGTGAGAAGGATATTGTTACGTTTAAAGGAAAGTGCAATATGTCTCTTAGAGATAGCTGGAATCTGGTTAGAAAGAAAGGTCATGACGTCTGTTGGGGTGTGTGGATCTGGTATGGTGTTCCTAGAAGTTCTTTGCTCCTTTGGAAAGGATTTATCGGAAAAATCTCTTCGTGTGACTACCTTAAAAGGATTGGTTTTCGGATGGCTTCGAGAAGTGTTCTCTGTGAAGATCATGAAGAAACTTCGGCACACCTGTTCTTTGGCTTCCGCTATGCTTGTTCTATCTAGCACATGTGGTCTGTTGAGCAGAAGGTTCACTGTGTTCTGAATTCGTTTAACGATCTGCTGCTGATAAAAGATGGTCGGAAATTTTCAGCTATTCACATCATCCATATGCTTTGGGGAGAAAGAAACAATAGAATATTCAGGAACCTGTGTTCTAGTCCTAAAAAATTTTGGTCTCACTTTAAAAGAGATATAGCAGCCTTGTACAGTTAGTTTTTCTTTTTTCTCTGTACACTTTTTAATCACCAAAAACGTTTTGTTTTAATCAGTAAAGAGGAGAGACACCCTAGTTTCACCAATATATATATATGTATATATATGTATATGTATATATATATGTATATATATGTATATATGTATATGTGTCTATATATATATATATATATATATATATATATATATATATATATATATATATATATATATATATATATATATATATATATATATATATATATATATATATATATATATATATATATATATATATATATATATATATATATATATATATATATATGCTATTCACTCGCTGCCCGCGCGGGTAGATAAGTGAAGTTACCCGGCTCCCGAATCAACGATGTGAAGTGCTGATATAGAAGTGGTGACACTCTTTGTAATTATGTATATAGCTAGTTATTTTACGTGCATGGAGTAGTGGTTGCAATATTAGTAATTATATTAAATAATTGAACGTGCATGGAGCAGCAATACAAGCCTTATCCAAGAGTACAAATAGCGGCTGCAACCTCGTTAGTGTTGGATACATACTATCCGACATGCACATTGGACAAAAATGGGTGCCTTTTAATACTTTAAAACAACAATAAAATTGATGATAGTTCATTCTATTTATGCATGTGCCTAGTATACTAATACAAAATATAAATGCAGCGTGTATGTGCACAATATGTGTATATGATTTATAGTCTTTTCAGATTTAATCAATTGTTATTTATATTTAAAACTCGTGTCTACGTATTTTGTGTTCAAGAGACCACTCTGTAATGAGAGATGACACATTATAAATAGCAAAGAGAAACTATAACGTGTACAGAAAAAACATAATACAAAGAGTACATTGTAACCAAAACTGACATTTTGTAATCGAAACAAAATAAGAAATAACAGCAACTGAACAAGTGATATTCTGGCATCGTACAAGAGTTGTAATAACAAGTAAAGAAAGATATCATTATGTAATAGAAAGGACCTGTCTGTAATCAGAACAAAGAATTTGTAATGGGAAGGAAAAAATTGTAACCAAGGATAACTATTTGTAATACAATCTTGATGTATCAAATTCTAATATCCAGGAGAATGAACCTCAATACGTATCTTGTGTTCAAGAGACCGCTCTGTAAGGAGAGATGACACATTGTAAATAGCAAAGGGAAACACTAACGTGTATGGAAAAAATGTAATATAAAAGAGCACATTGCAACTAAAACTGACATTTTGTAATGAGAACAAAATAAGAAATAGAAGCAAGTAAACAAGTTATATTCTGCCATCATACATGAGTTATAATAACAGGTAAAGAAAGATATGGTTATGTGATAGAAAGAAACTGTTTATAATCAGAATAGAGAATTCATAATGGAAAGGAAAAAATTGTAACCAAGGATAACTTTTTGTAATACAATCTCTATGTATCAAATTCTAACATCCAAGAGAATGAACCTCAGTACATCAATATTTGTAATACCAAGGAACATTTTGTCATGAGAATAGATATTTCATAATGAAAATGAGAAAGTTGTAACAAGTGATGACATTCTATAATACAACTTGGGTATAAGAAATTATATTATCTATGAGAATAAACTTCAATACATAAAAATTATGGTAAGAAAGAGCATTCTGTAATAAGAACTAAGAATTCATAATGAGAGTAAGAAAGTTGTAGTTTAGGATTGCATTCAGTATTACAATCCAGATCTATCAAATTCTCTATCTAAGAGAATGAACTTTAGTACAAACTAAGTTGTAACTTGTAATAGGAAGGAACATTATGTACTTTGAATAAAACAATTGTAACGATAATGATAAAAACGTAACCACGGATGACTTCTTGTAATACAACCTGGTTGTATTACATGTTATATCCATATTATGTACGTTTCGATCTACAGGCGTAATCAATTAAATAATAGCACTTGGTATATATGGAAGCAACATGTTGTCAGGGCTTTATTTACACTAGATTCCACCGCTCACTAAAAAGTTAATTGGCACATTGATAATTATCACATATGCCACCGTCCTTTTCAATTCTAGCTGTTATTGGTATTTACTATATATGCTTCCGTCTACACAAATTCATGGCCACAGGTATATATATATATATATATATATATTCGAGTCCAATTATAGTTTTCTACACAATTGCTCCTAGTCAATTGAGTGGCCCATTGAGTCAAACCATAGACAATAAATCAAACATGTAATTGCCAGTTAATGTGATTAGCTAAGTATTACATATGTTTTCAAAAACCCCCCATATGTTGTGATTTAGATAATCTAAGACCCAACATGTGTGCTAGATGATGAATGGCTTCCTTTGTAATTGTCTTATCAAAGAGATCATCAAGTTGATCCCTTGAACAGACAAATTTGGTGACAATATGTGACCAAGTGCTGCATTTTCTCTAATGTAATCTTAATTGAGTTCAAGTTGTTTTGTTCTTGCATGTAGAATGGAATTCACTATAAGATAAAAAGCATTTAGATTGTGACAATACAATGTAGCAAGTTGAAATTAGCAAACAATGAAAGTTCAAAAATAGCCAAAGAGGGGGATCTATAATATGCTTATATGCTTCAATACTTGACTTTGGAACAGTGGGTTACTTCTTGGATGACCAAGATAAACAAGTTCTATCAAAAAAGGTATAGAAACCAATGTTGTCATGCAAAGTAAGTGGCCACTTAGCCTAGTCTACATCTCAAAAGCAAGTGAGAACAAGATTGGAGTCTGCATAAATATGAATACAATAATTCACAGTTCCTTTTATATAACATAGCAATCTTTTGATAAGATAGAGATGAATAGTGGTGGGAGTTTGCATGAATTATATTTGATATTAACTCCAGAGTTAATGACCCAACTATTTTCAATATGAGTTGAGATCTACTAACAAACTTCCTTGCATCTTAACATGGTATCGAAGAAATTAAGAGTTAACTAGAGTAGAAATAGGTTATAATTAGTCATCCCCTCCATTTGCAATAAGGCATATGTATCGGGGACTGGTTTAATTGAAGCCCAGATAAGTTTGTCTCAATTTCAGTTCCCAGATAGTAATGTATGGAGCCTAGTTTCCTGAAGGAAAACTGTCTCTAGTTGGGAAATTAACTAAGCTACGATGGTTGAATATTCTCCAATAATTGGAATGTTGTCTATATAGGAAAAAAGATAAATAATACTTTGATTTTCATGAAAACTGGATAGGGAATATTCAATAGAGATAGAGAGAAATCAAAGTTTAAGAAGATAATTATTGATACTATTGTACCAGACATGTGGAGCTTGTTCCAATTCATACAAAACATTGTGAAACTTACACACATGTGAGAGAAATTGAGGATTGATAAATCCAGTAGGTTAGGACACATAGACCTCAATATCAAGTAAACCATTTTTCAATATTGTAGACGTCCAACCGATGAATTTCTCAATTATGACAAATAGATACAACAAGGACCACTTTGATGGTATGTGGTTTGATTACTGGACCAAAAGTTTCCATGTAAAAGATGTTTCCCTCCTGATGCAAACCCATTTTCTACCAGTCTTGCCTTGAGTATATCCAACGACGCATCCGATCTTAATTTTTATTTGAAGACCTACCTACATCCCATAATGTTTTGAGCCTATATTCATTAAACTAAAGACCAAGTGCTTTTGGTTGGAAGTGCATCAAATTCATCCTTCATTGCTTGATGTCAACCCTTATGTTTAATGGAGGTCTTGATAGTTTTTGGGACTAGTGGGATGTTAGTGAGTTTTAGGACAAACTTAGGATTAGACTTTATCATTCTTGATTTCCTTCTAGACATCATAGTGTGGGTGTTAATGTTGGTTAAGTATTCCCAAAGAGACAATCATGTGATGATTGTAATGACATAAATTATAAAAGAGATTTGATTATTAATAAAAGGCAATCTTCAAATTTATTCTATTCAATTTAGTTACGAAATAATGATGCAACATTATAAATGTCTAGAGGATTATATTACTCAATTAGGTATGTATTCAAGTTACTACCCTTGTGGATGAGATCATACAAATGTTAAGAGTACATATACATATTCTCATCATGTCCCTGATCGGTTGTTATTGTGGAAGGTAGATAGAAAATAATAATACATAAGATCAGAGTGTGAGTTGGTTGATGAATAAATCTCATTAGTCTTGATATGGAAATATTAAACCAAGCACACAGATCCATATTAAAGAACAACATATCAGATAGACCTGCCTTGAGACTGACACATGGAAGCCATCATCATGGAAGTCCTAGCCAGGTCTCACAGTTATGGTGTTGGTTGAGGTTCTTAGACCTGAAATCACTACACTCATCACATTTTGTTGGGTACACTTGACAACATCAAATGTAGTCCTGAAACATCAGTTGTTATAGGACGATTCCAAAAACTGAGTTCCTCAAAACTTTTTAATTGTTCTTAAAAATATCACATGTAATTATCACATGGCATGAACAATGTACTAGATCAAAGATTATCCTTTGCTACATCTTGAAATCAACATGAATGTTCTTCTCCATTGTGCTTCCTTCATGTACTCATGATTTTCTTAACATAATTTTTTACTTTTCATGACATGGTGGTTATGGATTTATGGTCTAGTAGGAAAATGGTTCCTTGCATTTGAATTGAAGTAAAGAGGAAAGCCGAGAGATATGAACTCACATAGGCCAAACATGCCTTCTACACAATACATCTCATTGCATATATATAGTAGAGTCCAATTATAGTTTTCTACACAATGCGCCTAGTCGATTGAGTGGCCCATTGAGTCCAACCATTGACAATAAATCAAACATGTAATTGATAGTAAATGTGACTAGCTAAGTATTACATATGTATTCCAACACCCCCGCAAGTTGTGATTTAGATAATCTAAGACCCAACGTGTGTGCTAGATCATGAATGGCTTCCTTTGTAATTGTCTTAACAAAGAGATCAACAAGTTGATCCCTTGAGCAGACAAATTTGGTTACAACATGTGATCGAGTACTACATTTTCTCTAATGCAATATTAATTGAGTTTAAGGTGTTTTGTTCTTGCATGTAGAATGGTGCCAACTATACAATATAAAGCACTTAGATTGTCACCATAGAGTGTAACAAGTTGAAATTGGCAAACCATGAAAGTTCAACAATAACTAGAGAGGGGGCGGTCTATAATATGCTTCAATACATGACTTTGCAATAGTGTCACTTCTTGGATGACCAAGATACACAACTTCTACCCAAGAAGGTATAGAAACCAATGTTGTCATGCAAAGTAAGTGGACACTTAGCCTAGTCTACATATGAGAAAAAAGTGAGAACAAGATTGGAGTATGCATAAATCGGAATACAATAGTTCACAATTCCTTTTATATAGCATAACAATCTTTTTACAAGATAGAAATGAATAGTGGTGGGAGTTTGTATGAATTATATTCAACATTAACTCCATAGGTAATGACCCAACTATTATTTGATATGAGTTGAGATGTACTAACACACTTCCTTGCATCTTAACATGGTCTCAAAGAAATGAAGAGTTAACCTGAGTAGAAATAGGTTTTTAATAAGTCATCCCCTGTATGTGTAATAAGATATAGGTATCAGGAACTGCTGTAATTGAAGCCCAGATAAGTTTGTCTTAATTTCAGTTCCTAGATAGTAATGTATGGAGCCTAGTTTTCTAGAAGAAAAATGTTTCTCTAGTTGTGAAATTAACTAAGCTACGATGGTTGAATATTCTTCAATAATTAGAATGTTGTCTATATAGGAAATAAGATAAACAATACTTTGATTTTCATGAAAATGTGATAGGGACTATTTAGTAGAGCTAGAAAGAAATCCAAGTTTAAGAAGATAATTATTTATACGATTGTACTAAGCATGTGGAGCTTGTCCCAGCCCAGACAAAACATTATGCAACTAACACACTTGTGAGGGAAATTGAGGATTAGTAAATCCAGGAGGTTAGGAAACATAAACCTCAATATCATGTAAAACATTTTTCTAAAAGAATATTATAGACAACCAACTGACAAATTTGTTTGTTATGACAAATAGATACATCAAGGACCACTTTGAAGGTAGGTGGCTGGATTATTGGACTAAAAGTTTCCTAGTAAAAAATGTCACACTCCTGATGCAAACCCATTTTCTACTAGTCTTGCCTTGAGTCTATCCAATGACCCATTTTGTTTTAGTTTTTATTTAAAGACCCACCTAAACCCCATAATGTTTGATCATGTAGTCATTTAGCTAATGACCATGTTCCATTGGTTGGAATTTATCAAGTTTATCATTCATTTCTTGATGCCAACCCTTATGCTTAATGGCACTCTTGATAGTTTTTGGGACTAGTGGGATGTTAGTGAGTTTTAGGACATACTTAGTATTAGTTTTTATCACTCTTACTTTCCTTCTAGCCATTATAGTGTTGGCATTAAGGTTTACAAATAGGACTTCCACTACAAGATGTGTCTTTAAGGTGTATAATACTTAAGTTGTAATTTGCAACCACATTTTGAGATGTGTCATATTGAGGATATATAGTTCAGTTTAAATGCTAAGATCAACACTAGTCAATATAGGATTTATGCCACTACTTGCATTTTTATGCTAAATTATTTTTAAGTAGGAAAAATTCTATTTCCCTATATTTTTTTATGAGAAGGAGTTTGAAAATATTCACTATCTCATGTAGAGTGGTAACAAAATTACTATCACAAACCATTTATTACCCAAATCCTAACTCCAAATTACTAGAAAGTCAACAAAATAGGATACATATGTCTACCTTTACATGGTATTATCAAGACATGAAAGTGGAAGATAAAAAATTTGCATATATGAATAAATAGCAAGATTAAACCACTAACACAATCTCAATGGTGAAAAATATATTAATCAACATGGTTTATAACATGATTTTAGTTACATATTGAAGAGTACAATTTTACAAGTCTAGTCATGTACACTAGCTAGAATCTTGCAGGAAGTACATATAAACACATATCACCAAGCTATCAACTCCCCAACTATCTTTGAAGCTAAAACATACATAAAACAAGTTGGTCAACACACAAGGTGTTGGGTACAAGGCAGATATATATATATATGTATATATATGTATATCTATATCTATATATATATATATAAGATTTGGATAATTTGAACATATTACATAAGTTAACTAACATGAATAAATAAGTTAAGTACTTAACAAAATGAGATCTCATGTTTAATGTCATGTTACTCTAATTACACCAATAATAACATGTGTCATGAGGCATTTGACCAACTTCCCATCCAAAGGTCTTGTTGGGTGCTCAAAATTAGCTAGCCTTATCAATCGACATGGTTTGCCCTATCTAGACAACTAAAGTAGGATGATTGGATTTATGTACTTACGTTGAGAGTACAAGTGATACAGTAAATATTAGTCACTTTTCACAGGCTAATTTGTAATGTATTTCATGCACATTTGATAATTTTGAAATTATTTGTGCATGATTTATCATTTTTGTCCTGTGAGATATATTTTCATCAAATATTCCTTGTTTTTATTATTTCATATCAATTTATCATAAACTATTTGAAATATGTTCTTTTCGGTTGAATTTAAAGTAGATTGAAAAGTCATGGATCAGCTCGGTGCTATCAACAACTTTGTCAATGGTACCGGCAAAGGTAGAAAAAGACAGCATGAGCCGAAAGCACTCGATGGTACCAATAGAAGAATCAATTTTACCAACTTGAGGAACCAGAATGCTCCAAAAGTAGTTTGGTTCCACCAAGTTCGACTCGGTGGTTCCAACATGTACCTGGAAATTTTGTCAAGAGCTTACAAGGAGCATCTCAGTGCTATTAGTGGTCCATTCGATAGTACTAACACTTTTAAAAAATCAAGAGATAGGACGATTCACGACCATATGAGATTAATGACGGCGATTAATCCAACAACCACAACTTAGTAACACCCTAAGTCTCTCCTATGACTAAGAGGGAGTGTGTCCAGACCTAGGAATCACATTATATTCCATTACACAAGAGAGGAGAGCCGTGAAAAGAGAAAGGAGAGGACAAAGCTACATTTCAGATGATTCGAGCACCTGTGATGGACAGATTTGCAGCCAGAAGACAAAAAATCACCATGTTCTTCATAGGGAGTCGACCAGATCATCTTCTCTAGGGCATTGATTCTTTGATGTTTTCATCTTCTTTACCTTCTACATATATCTGTGTTGAAACTAAAATCATGTAAGACTAATCCCCTAATTTTTTAGGAACTCGGAGTAGCCTGGTTATGCAGTGGAATTGACAATTGTGAGTTAATATTAATGTCTTCTTAGTTTCTAGACATAATTCTATGATTTCTTCATGAATTATCTTGCTTGATCACCATAGGTGATTTCTCAGACCGGTAATTGCTTTGAGAGAGGGATTAAGGGCTGGATAGTCATAGAATTACATAGCCTAGACCGCGCCTCAGAAGAGAGCTTACGAAGGTGAAGGGTGTATCCCAGAGGTCTCATTAAAGCACCTAACTAATAAATAAATTGCTACGAGAGTGGGGTTTGTATTAGATTAGGTAGTGAATTGCATTGTGAGAGTTGGTAATTCTTGCTATACGTCCCTTGGTCATGGGACAGGAGAACTGATTGTTGATAAATAATGTTAATTGCAGTGAAAACCATGGTGAAATTATATTCCTAGGGAATCCATTCCATTTGTGAATAAAACCTCAATATTTTGGATTCAATTCTTGCAATTAGTTAATTTAACATTCATTCACCTTTTCCATAGGTATAGCTGATCGAGTCATAGTTAGTAGTAGTATTTTGATTCATGTATCTGTGTTCGATATTCATGCCTCTTTTGACCTATATTTCTTCAATATGTGCACTTCCATTATACACACGTAGTAAACACACATCAAGTTTTTGGTGTCGTTGTTGGGGATACAACAATCCAACACTATGAGTGCTATGACCGGCTACTCTAGGACATTTCTTTTCTATTTACATTTAAAATTTTTCTTCTTAAATTATGCATCATTGAATTATTTTTAGCTAAAACTCACTAGTATTGTGCGTTCTCACTTTTCCATTATGTTTCGGGTACTAGTTCATGGTTCATACTCAAACCATGATTATGGAGAGTCTACTCTAACTATTTCATATTGGGAGGAGATTTTTTGTAGGGAAAGAGAGTTTGTGGCTTCAGATAAGAAGCTAATCCAAACCCCTCTACTACAGGGAACGAAAGCAATTGTGGGACTAGAAGATCCTAATGCATAAGAGCAAGTTGGAGCTGAGCTTGAAGAGTAGACCGTCTAGGAGAAAATTAAAGCATCCTCAGCCACAAGTCAGAGGGAATTAATCAAAAGGTAGGTAATCAATGTGGGAAGTTGCAAGATAGATACTAGTCTGGTTGCATTAATCAAATCATAGTAATTTCACAGCCACATCATGGAGGACCCGATGGCGCAACATAAACAACTTTGTGGAAAGCTACGATATCTTGAAGATTGACATGATCCCAACTACAATGATATATTCGAAGCTATTTTTTTATTGTTAGACAACATAAAAGCATGGTTCCTTAGTCTCCCTCTAGAATGAATCCAGACTTGGGATGAAATGATACATGTCTTCTTCGAGCGATACTTTCCACCACAAAAGATCAATGAATTGGTTGGAAAGATCCACAACTTAAAGCAGCATGCCGAAGAGTCATATTCTGAAGCCTGGGAGCAATTTCAAAACATGCTTAGGATGTCCCTCATCATGGGATTGATTTATACGGGAAGGTGAAGATATTCTACTATCGTCTACTTAAAGAGGAGAGGACTAGTCTGGATAGTGTAGGAGTAGGTTTCTTGTGAAACAATAAAGCTACCATGTGTCAAGAGATCCTAAATAATATGTCCAAGAATCATTCATGGGTGGAGGAGTGAGAAGCACCAAAAACAACTAAAAGTGCTTTAGAATCAAGGGAGATCACTGAACTCAAGGCCTAGATGGACAGACTCACAAGGAATCTTGAGCAAAAATCTAGCACCTCATCTGGAGGTGAAGAGGAGGATTGCATGTACCTATGTCAGCTATATTAACAAGATAGTGGGGCCAGTAAGATAGATAAAATTGAAGACTTGCTTGGTAGGCTAGTGAGTCAGAATGATACCGTACTGGACCATACAAAAAAGGTACAACAAAATCATGAGGTGCATATCTGCAACATTAGAAAGCAAATTTCACAACTAGCAGTAGAGGTGGCTTCCATAAAAAAGTCCATTCACCATGGATTTCTTGGGAATCAAGAGACAACTCATCAACATCACCAAGTAATTTTTTTATCTGTTGTTAAGCCCATCTTTTGAAATAGAACATCGACCATTTTTAATATGAAATTCAAATGCATCCTTGTCAATACAAGATACTGAAATATGTTTCTATTTATAGCAAGTACATAATAGTCATTCATTAACTCTACTACAAGCCTTGTGGGCAAAGATAAACTATAGGTTGCAGCTATAGTGGTCGCAACTCTTGCACCACTTGCAACTCACAATTCCACCTCTCCCTTTACCAAAGGCCTAATTATTTTCAGATCCTAGATATTCAAGCATATGTGAGATCCACATCTGGTATCTAGTACCCATGATGAAGAAGCTAGATAAGTTTACCTCAATAACATTGATACTTAATGTTGGAGATTTTCATCCCCATATTCTTCTTTCTGAATGCCTTCAAGTACAAATGATGACTTCCTCTTGTACTTTTCTTTCTCCTCATCTTGAGTGTTGAAGAATTGGATTTGGGCTTGGCCACAAAATTCTTCACGGCCTTGCTTTGATTCGTGGACTCGACTCTCCTGATGAACATCATAGGTTTGTCCTTCTTCATTCTTGCTTCAACATGAATCAACATACCAAGAAAATATGACATTGGTATGGCCATATTAATCACATGATAACATGCAAGAAAGTGGATATATGATTCTGGCAATGATTTCAGAATCACAACTGTGGCCAACTTTTGGCTCAAAGAGAATCCTTGTTCTTCAAGATGATATATATGTCCAATCATATTGAGCACATGTTCTTTTACTGAGTTTACTTTTGTCAGCTTACACTCAACGTGTGCCTTTATGACATTCTCCCTTTCTTGCTTCGTGATATCATTGTTCACTTTCACAAGATGTGTTACAATCTCAAGAATCCCCATGTTCTCGTACTGATCATGCAACTCATAGTTCATGCAGCTTGGCATAATGTATTTTATATCCAAGGAATCATTGGCATGCTTCCAGTAAGCATCCACTTTTTCCCCAGGAACATCAGGAACAAGTATTTCTGGCACTGGTTTATCATGGATGTAGAGCTTGAAGTCTTCATTGAGAAACCTTCCCAAAGTCCAAAACTAGTTGTGGAAATTTCTCAGCCAAGTTTTTCCTTCCTAAGGATCAATCACAACACTTATTTGTTCATCATTTGATTATACAAGAGAATATTAGCATTTTGTCAAAACCCTTTTGATTTAATTTAATTTGAAAAATTTTACGATATCAATTAGGTCTTAATTAATTATTGATCCCACTAATTTATTCAAATTGATAGCCCTCACATATCAATTCAGAATATTGCAACGTACAATATTCTAGTGGGCCAAGATCCAAAATGATTCAACTATTACTCAGCTAACACCAACATCCATAGTCAATTATCAAGGTGGCAACTTTTTTCCAATTGCATCATATGCAACTATTGGATAGATGAAATGTGCAACTCCTTTCCATGATCATTTGCATGCTTCTGGTGTTTAATCCCATTACGTACATGCAGTTAAGCCTGACCCAAAAGCCGACATGATAATAATGCAACCCACTTGATCAGAACCTACGTTACTACCCTCATACTTCCACGAGATGCATGGCGCACTAGCTTGGGAATAATCGACACTTAGTCAATCAAGATTTTCATGTGTTCCAATTTTGGAAAGACTCTAAGACTTATTATTTAATTAAGGGAGTTTGTATTTATAAATACATATATAGTATCCAATTTCCAAATATATAGTATGTATCATATACATGCTATATCCCACAAAAAAAACATGCAATAAACAAAAGAAATGGTTATGGAAAGCCTAATGTAATTACTTGGAGCCATAAGGAATTACGACAACCTAGGGTCCACATCACACGCATAACCTGTAATTGATGAAGATCCATGCTTTCCAATCCAGGTCGATCGATTCAAATCTTGAACCGATTGACTTTCTCTTGGTCGGTCGGTTGGTCATCTCACTGGAAGTTTGGTCATGCAATCCACCATCTACTGGGTCCTCCAGTCGACCGGTTGGGTCCATATGCCGATCGGTTCAACTCATCCTCCTGGTCCTCCTCGGTCCTCCAGCCTGTCGGCTTGCCTCTAAGACAGTCAGTTAGCATGGTCTAAGCATCCTTCTTCTTTATCACAACATGAAAGTAAACTATCCTACTATTACATCATTATAGAGAAACCTCGAGTTACATTCGATGGGAGAAAAGGTCGGAGAGAGTAATACTTTTACAATTGGATGATAAGATAGAGGATCGGTATGAAAATTGAGTTAAAATAGGATTAACCAAGCACACAACCATGCTCAGATAATTCGGGTTATTGGCCATGATTATGCTACACATCCATCATACAAACTCACTTTTAGGGTGACGTGCATAAATTGCATATATATCATATACATATACATATATATATATATATATATATATATATATATATATATATATATATATATATATATATATATATTAGTTTGGGATTTATGTGTGACATTTGATTGGACAGAATTATTCACATCACATGAAATAATTAAATGATAAAACCAAAAATCCGATCATATCAATTATCGCAAAATATAGTAGATTGACATGGCTCTAATACCATTGTAAGAAATATGACTACTGAATAGGCAGCATAAACAAAAATTTTATTGCCATATTCCCATAAACCAGCAGATCGCATCAACAACTACAAGATGGGAAGGATGGTTTCAAGGGTATACCTGGTCCTGGAGCAAGTCCAACCTCATCTCCTTATCATTGTAGATGTGCAACTATCTTCTAGTTACACTGCAACTCATTTATTGTGCCTCCTGGTCTTCACCACAGATAACAAGTTGATATTGTCCTCCTAGCGGGAAAAGTATCCACGCCTCTAGGGAAGTCCACACGGACTGCCTAGCACTCTTGTCGTCTTACCAGAATAGACAGGAAGGAGTTGTCCCTCCTGTTAGTGTACTAGTCCCTTGCTATCCCTTCCTTCAGTGGGTAGGACTTGCTTAGGCTATCTATTGGTTACCACAACCAGAGAGGACAACAATTGTCAGAAGCAATTGAGTTATGTTCTCGAAAGCCCCCAGTAATCCTCTATTTATAAGAGGGGTTAGGGTCTTGGTTCCCAATCTGTGTGGGAGTGGAAGGAACTAGAAGATCATGAATTTTCACAACAAGCGAGTCAAATCGGTCGGTTAGCAACCGAACCGGTGGATTCATACACAAGCCTATCGGTTCGCTCTGTGAACCAATCATTTCACATGTTTCCCAATTGAATATGAATTAGTAAATTTGAATCCAATTAATGCATACCATGATGTCAATACTAATCCTTGATGCAATCATATTTCTTCACGAACTGGTTGACACCCTGTAAGTCGGTCATCTCACGACCCCAACTGGTCGATTGGTTGAGCCTAGCCAATCTATTCACCAAGTGAACCGGTTGGTTCGCTCCCCGATTCAAGAAAGACTTAGCTAATTCAATATCCAGTCAACCTGACATTCCAAATGGTTGTTTCATCACATGAACCGATCAGTTGGAGTCCAGTTAGTTGATTGGTTGCTTGAATTGAATACCTACACACTTTATTAATCAATCCAATCATCAATCAAGATCAAACTCCTCTTCTAGGTCATGACCTATGTGTGTGACCCTATAGGTCCCATATTATATTGGCAGTGAATGTTCATAACTAGTTATTTCATCACAAGCAAGGAGTAGTGCCTCGTTCCACATCAATGCTACCCAAGAAAATAGAAAGTTGGAGAACAAATGAAACCTACAATCTGTGTATGGTGTTACAATGATTGTATAGTTCCTTTGTCACTTATATCCAGATTTAACTAGAGGCATGGAGTAGTTATCCTCATAAACATTCAATCCTATTTCTTGAACCATACCAGACTGTTTGAGATATATGTAATATCAATATCACATATTGACTCACATGCGCATGGATATTCATTTCTCAGTCTCTCTAATCAAGAGTCCTAGGATATCATACTCCTATAGGAGAGACAAATCCTATCTACATCACTCACAGTCATCCCCGTGTGCACAATGTACCCAATCATCACCTTTATGATAACCCTTATTTGCGATTATGGTGGATGATGTTAAAGAACACCAAATGACATGTGATGAGTGTAATGACATCAGGTCAAAGAACCAAAATTACCACCAACACTGTGAAAGCTAACTATGAATTACCATTGTAATGGTTTCCATGTGTTACTCTCATGGTAGGTCTACCCGATACACTGTTCTCTAACATGTATATGTGTTCTTGGTTTGATATCGTATATCATGACTAATGATATTTTGTCATCAACCAACACACACTCTGTTCTTATGTTTTATTGTTGTCTATCTACTTCCACAATAACAACCGATCAGGGAGATAATTAGAATATATATACTCTTAATTTTTATATGGTCTCATTGTTCAAGTGACGTACTTGAAGACATACATCATTGAGTAATATCATTCTTTAGACATTTATCATGTTATATCATTATCTCATAAATGAATACAATAGAAAAAAATGAAAGCTTGCCTTTATTTATTAATCAAATCATTTAAATATTATGTCATTACAATAATCATATGATTTCCTATCTGGGTATACATACCAACATAAATTTCACTATTGATGAAACCTATCGATTAAGAAAAAACATGGGTATCAATTTTTCTTTTATGTCACTTAATTAATGACAAAATTGATGTCTAAAATAACCTGTGAAATATAATTTTTAAGTGAAAAATATTTGGTCTAAAAAATTTTAAGGTACACATTGATTCTCCAGGAACCGATGACAGACACCTTAGCCGTAGAAAATTTTCCTCCAAAATAATTCTAGCATCATTTTTCTCCACAAAACCATCAATGATTCACAAGAAAAGCCACAAATAATTCACAGTGGTGGCAATTTGCGATATATGATGAATCATGTTAACCCAAACCCTAAGCTATAATCATTTGACCATAACATGTACCCCTTGATTACATTTATGATATGTTATTGACATTAAGTGCCATAATCATATGTCATATATTAATACACCTAGTTGGACCTAATTACATGTATGCAAATCAATTCATCATTATGTAATATTATTCCCCTTGTTCACTAATACACATATGATGACTAAATATGGTTAATAAGTAATTCAATTTAATAAATATGCTTGAATGTCTAATGTGTTGACTAAATTGGACATTAGTTTATCTTCATTTTGGATGATGAAAAACATTTCTTACTTTTGGATTTAACATGCTACTTTATGTGTTTCAAGAACCTCTTGGAAAACTCAAAGTTTGGAATATCAATTCTTTGAATAAAGTATTTATATGTGATTATTTTTATTTCATGCTTAGAACTCATATAAAATCAAGATTTCAACTAAACCCATGTATCCCAAAACCTTTCAGATGCCAATATCAAATATCTTCGATAGGTAGGTCACACTAGATAAATCATTAGATAAGTGATTTCAAAGTTTATCCATATTTTACAGCTTTTTGATCAAAGTCTTTGTGGACCGAGACTTAATTTAGTCAAAGATATTGTTGAACGAGACACTACTCGGTTAAGAACTCAAGAAATCAAATTTCATATTTATTGTGAGTCAAACAAATTGTTGACCAGCACATATTTGGTCAAAACATTGTCGACCGGGATATACCCGTTTCAACCTTTGACTAAGAAATTTAACTGATTTATAGCCATTAGAGTCATTGTGCGTCCAGCCTTGGCTTGGTCGAGAAACTTGTTGACTGAGTGCCTATCCTGTCAAGAAAATGATTGATCGAAGAAGTTTCCAGAACAAGTTTTTATTTCATTTGAACTAGCCATTGTATCTAAATTAATTTCATTCAAATGTCTAATTGACTCTCTAGAATCCTCTAGACTCTCCCCAAAGATTCCCTAGCCACCCATACTCTAGGGGCATCCTAATATTCACTTGCATACTTGCATACATTACATCTTGAGAAATAATAGTTATAGCTATCAATTTGCAAATCATTCACAGTAAAATCATGTCGTGTCCTTACTATTAGCTTAGCCTACCATCATATTTCAACCTTATACATCCTTAAGTGGTTTGGGTAATAAGCTTGATTCATAAGAACATTACAGAATTTACTTGGTGTATTTTCTTTTCTTATTTTTGTAACTTGTGGTTCTCTTCCTCGACCCTTGGTGCATTCGTAAAAGAAGAGGTGTGGCGGTTCTCTTCCTATGGCCTTGGTTCATCCATAAAATAAGAGGTGTGGAGGTTCTCTTCCTTAGCCCTCGGTGACTCCGTAAAAGAAGACGTGTGGTGGTGCTCTTCTTCGTCCGTCAGCGATTCTGTAAAAGAAGAGGTTTGATGGTGCTTATTCATGGCCGGTAAAGAAGTGGGATTTATTTGCAGCAATCATCTTATAATTTTTCCTCACCAATAAATTAATAAAAGTGTTTGCTACAAATCCTAGTTGGCAACAACTAGGTAGTGGACTGACGTCGTAGATGGAACCACTCTAAATCCCATCTCTCTATTTTTGTTGTCTCTTTTAATTCCATTGCACTTTAAATTTATTTAAATATTTTATAAAACTCCATTCACTCCCCTCTAGTTCTTTCATTTGGTATCAGAGCATGTCTTGAAGGAGCTGTCATTGGTCTTGATAATGGGGGAGGGCATACTTGGCAACCTCAACATGGAAGGAACACACGTGAACAAATCATCCGTATTTGATGGAACAAACTATACTTGCTAGAAGAGGAGGTTGCAATTATATTTCTAAGGATTGAGTTTGACTTATGGAAAATGATTGCCAGATCTGACAAGCTTCCAACAACTGAACTAGAGCAATGGGATGCGGAAATGGTAAAACAAGCTACATTAAATATAAAGGCTGTCAGCATGCTCTATTGTTCATTATTTGTAAGTGAATTTTATTGTATATCTACTTGTGATACCGCTTAAGATATATGGAACAAGCTTTCCATAACTCATGAGGGTACCACACAAGTGAAAAATACTAAGATTGGTATGCTAAAACATAAATTTAAATTATTGCATATGTAGCCTGATAAAAGTATAGAAGAGATGTATGCTACATTTTCTAACATTGTAAACAACCTAAGCGCCTTTGGAAAGAACATAAGTGAAGAAGATTAAGTATCAAAGATACTTAGATCACTGCCCATAAAGTACAAATCTGAGGTCACTGCCATCGAAGAAGCAAATGGTCTTATAAAACACAAAATGGAGAAGCTCATTATAAATCTAGAAACACATTAAGTGATGCTAAAAGAAGAAGAAAAGATCGATTCTGAACAATAAAAGGAGAAGAAGGAAGACATTGCTCTCAAATCCACCTCCAAGTCATCATCAAAAGTCACTCAAGAAAATGGTGATACAAGCAGCAAAAATGAGGAAGACACTTTAATTTTAAATGGTAAGAAATATAAATGTATTCATTCTTCTAGGTGTTTTGAGTGCAGAAAGAAGGTCCACCAAAAGACTGAGTGTCCAAAACTAAAGAAGAATAAATCCTCATCAAAGTAGAAGGACAAGGGAGAAAAATCCTACAAGGCCTCTTTGGACCAATCAAGCCAAAAAAAACGGTGCAGTGAAGAAGAAGAGATAGAGTGTCTCATTGCAAAAGAAGATGGAGTTGAAACAAATGAGGTAGACATTTTTCAATTATGTAAGGATGAATTAGTAAATAGTCTTGAAGAAATTCATTTTAAGTATATCGAACTCAAGAAACAAAAGAAGAAACTTTCAAAAATAATTGATGAACTTTACGTTGATTTGGATAATATTAGCTCTGAAAATGATACTCTAAGGTACTCAAATAATGCTTTAAAATAATCTGTTTAAAGTTATAAGACTAAATTGCTTCCTCTTGAATATAACAATAGTCTTCTATCTCAAGAAAAAGTTGACATGCTTGCTAAACTTAATGATTATAAAACTCAACCTATTATGTGCAATCATGTAGACTATGACTCTTTAGGAAAATAAAAAGATTCTTTACTTTCAAATCTTGCGATGTTGAACTTAGATCTAAATAAGAAGATTGTCAAAAATGTTGATTTGCAAAATTGAGTTTCTAGATTATTGCAAGGAAATAGAAATCTTTATAATATCTTAGTAAATACCTACAAGCAAATAGGAAGAATAGGTTTAGGATATGTGCCTAAGAATCAACACTCACATGTACCTAAAACCAAAAAGAATTATGCTCCAAATACTAGAACTATATATGTGCCAAAAAGTAATATTGTGGAAAAGATAAATGAAATATCTTGTAGATCATGTCATTATTGCCAACATTTTGGTCATTACTCTTTTGCATGTGAATATAGGAAGAAGGGAACTATTGGCATGGTTTGGGTTCCTAAAAACCCAACTTAGAATTAAGGAAACATGTTGAGATTTGACCTAATCTGAATATGATAAATTTGTATATCTTATCTCAACACTAATTTGATACTTACTTAATTTTTTTAATTTATTACCATAGAAAATGTATGGCTTAATAACTACAAGTTATATGCATATTCACTCTAACCATCATGGATTCTACTTGGGTACCAAAAATCTTTATTGCATGATTGGGTAGTTGATAGTGGATGCTCCAAACACATGACTGGAAACAAACATACTTTCAAAACACCTCAAAAGAAAAAGAGAGGTTCAGTCACAGTTGGAGACAATGGGAAAGTAACCGTCACTAGAATAGGTAATATTGGAACTAATCTTACTATTAAAAATGTAATATTAATATATGGATTGCACCATAATCTACTAAGAGTCAGTCAATAATGTGATAGTGGGTATGATGTGTCCTTTAACAAATCTTGTTGCAAATTGCTTGAAGAAGACACTAATAATGTAGTATATAAAGGAAAAAGGATAGGAAATATATATATTCTTAGACCTAACTCTAAGAATATGTTTTATTGGAAAATGTTTTATTGCAAATGATGATCAAAATCTATGACATAGAAAATTAGGACATGCTAGCACTCATGTTATTAAGAAATTAATTAAACATGATCTTGTTCGTGGTTTTCTCAAAATCTCTTTTGAAACTCTTGAAAATTGTGAACCTTGCACCTTAGGAATACAAGCTAAAACCTCTTTTAATGAAAAACAAATCCTTAGTACTTCCAGACCTCTTGAACTTATACATAAGGATTTGTTTGGACCTATGAGAACACAATACATAGGTGGAAAGAAGTATTGTTTTATTATTGTTGATGACTATAGTAGATTTTCTTGGGTACATTTTCATTCTGGTAAAATGATACTATTGAAATATTCATTAAGTTTTGCTAAAAAATTAGAAATAAAATTCAAAATAAAATTTGCACCATTAGAAGTGATCACAGGGGGAATTTGAAAATCATGTTTTTGAAGATTTTTTCTCATCTAAGGGTTACACTCATAATTTCTCTATTCCTTACACTCCACAATAAAATTGATGAAAGGGAAAAATCATTCTTTACAAGAAATGGCAAGAACTATGCTTTAAGAAAATAATTCACCTAAGATCTTTTGGGATGAAGCTGTAAATTCTTCATGTTGTGTTCAAAATAGAATATATGTCCATCTTCAACTTAAGAAGACCCCATATGAAATTCTTTTTTCTAAGAAACCAAGAGTAGATTATTTTCATATCTTTGGAACACCTTGCTATATTTGAAACACCAAAAAAGATAGTGACAAATTTTATCCTAAATCACAATATGATTCTTCATAGGATACTCAAGCTCGAGTAAGGCCTATAGAATCTATAATACAATCTCTAAGAAAGTGGAAGAGTTAATAAATGTAATTTTTCATGAAAATTCAACAAGCAATGAAATAAGAAACGATCTCCCTCTGGTAAATGAAGATTTAACTATATCACCTAAAGAGGTAGCATATGCTAAAAATGAATCAAGTAAAGATCAAAATGAATATTTACATGAAAATATTCCAAGAATAATCAAATACCATCCACAAGATCCTGAAAATTGGAAATCCTTTTGATAAAATGAAAACTAGATCATCATTCAATGATTCGGCTAGTATCTCCTTTGTATCCTTGATTTTACCCAAAAAGGTTTATAAAGATATGGAAGATGATTATTGGATAATTGTCATGCAAGAGAATTAAATCAATTCACTAAAAATGATGTATGGGATTTAGTTCCTAGACCTAAAGACAAATCCATTATTGCAACTAAATGAGTTTTTTTATAACAAGTTAAATGAAACCGGGGAAGTAGTAAGAAACAAAGCTGGATTAGATTCCCAAGGCTATAACCAATAAGAGGGAATTGATTTTTATGAAACATATGCTCATGTATCTAGACTTGAGTCAATTCGAATGCTATTAGCTATAGTTGCACATAAAAATATTAAACTCTTTTAATGGATGTTAAAAATGCATTTTTAAATGGAATAATTCAAGAGGAAGTTTATGTTTCTCAACCTCCCAGTTTTGAGGATCTAACACATGTTGATCATGTCTACACGTTAAAGAAAGCTTTATATAGTTTTATACAAGCCCCTAGAAATTGGTATGAACGACTTAAAAATTATCTTTTTGAAAATGATTTTTCCATGGGCAAATTGGATCCTACTTTATTCATTAAAAGGTATGACTCAAATTTTCTTATTTTTCAAATTTATGTCGATGATATCATTTTTGGTGCCTCAAATGAATATCTTTGCACACAAATTAGTGACACCATGCCAAATGAATTTGAAATGAGTCTTATGGGTGAGTTAACATTTTTCTTGGGTTTTCAAATAAAATAAACTCCTCATGTATTCTTTCTTAACCAAGAAAAATATACAAAAGAACTTCTAAAACGTTTTCGTATGCCAAATTGTAAACATGCATCTACTCCTATGAGTACTTCAGCTAAAATAGATCAGGATGAAAATGGTGAAGCAACCGAAAATTCTTTGTATAGAGGCATGATTGGTAGCTTGTTATATCTTACTACTTCTAGACCTGGTAATATGTTTGCAATTGTGTTATGTGCTCATTTTCAATCCAATCCTATGAACTCTCATATAGTTGTTGCCAAATGAATTTTGAGATATCTAGCTGGTACCCTTGACTATGGCATCTGGTATCAAAGAGATCAACCTTTTGACCTTAAATCCTATACTCACGTTGATTACGTTGCTTTCTGTCTTGATTGCAAAAGTACACGTGGTGGTTGTTTCTTTCTCAAAAAATCACTTGTCTCATGGTTTAGTAAGATTCAAAATACCATTGCTTTCTCCACCATCGAGGCCGAATACATGGCAGATGGTTCTTGTTGTGCACAAGTATTATGGATGAAACATGTGCTAATTGACTATGGTTTTTCTCTATCATCAACTCTGACATTTTGTGATAATACTAGTGCCATAAATTTAGCACATAATCCTATTTCACATTGTCGAGAAAAACACATTGAAATACGTCATCATTTTCTCTATGATCACATTGCAAAATATAACATTTATCTTCATCATATGGATACTAAAAATCAATTGGCTGATATTTTCACTAAACCTCTGGCTTCAAAACAATTTTGAGTTATACGAGATAAATTATACATTGTTCCTCTTGAGGATGTTTATTTTGATCTTTTTGCAAATTGATGATTTCTTTTGGACATCTTATCAAGATTTTTTTTCTGTGCTATATGGCATCTTTACATCATGGCGGACTTAACATTCCTGACCATCGGTTTAGAGTTTTTCTAGAAGATTATTTTTCTTTCATTTGCTTCATGGGATTCTTTTTGTCATGAAGGACCTAAGATTCCTTTCATTGGAAATTAGAAAATCTTATTCCGCAATCATACAACTATATTTGATACTTGTTTTATGCGGGTCATATTAAGGGGTAGTATCTCACTCACGGGGAGTCATTTTCTCATCTCATAGTTTACTTTTTTCAGATGACAAAGGGGGAGAAATATTTTCTATGCAAAAACTTATATCCTTGAGTATTTCATTTGAGCTTTCAAGTTTTTACATGACCTCTGCATATATTAATTCTTGCACTTCACTTTGACAGTTGGATGATATGTTCCGTACATCTCAAATGTGAATATGCAAAGATCTTGAAGATACTCAAGGAAAACTTCACTAAGGTATGAATATTTCTTTTTGAGTATTTGGTTATAATTTGGAATGATTGCCATCTTAAGAAAGGGGGAGATTGTTTACTAAATTGGACATTAGCTTATCTTCTCTTTTGATGATGACAAACATTTATTACTGGATTTAACATGCTACTTTAAGTGTTTTAGGAACCTCTTGGCAAGGTCAAAGATTGTAATATCAATTCTCTGAATAAAGTATTTATATGTGCTTATTTATATTTCATGCTTAGAACTCATACAAAATAAAGCTTTGGACCAAACCGACCTATACCAAAACCTTTCATATGTCAATATCAAATGTCTTGGATAGGTAGGTACACTAGATAAATCATTAGATAAGTGATGTATAAGTTTAGCCATCTTTTTCAACTTTTTGGTCGAAGTCTTTGTGGACTGAGACTTTACGATCGAAGATATTGTCGATTGAGACAGTTCTTGATTGATGACTCAAGAAATCAAATTTCATATTTATTTGAGTCAAATAAATTGTTGACCAACACATACTCGATCGAAAACATTATTGATCGAGATATACCCATCGCAACGTTTGACAAGAAATTTGACTGATTTATAGGCATTGGAGTCATTGTGCATCCAGCCTTGGCTTGGTCGGGCAACATGTCGACCGAGTGCCTATCTAGTTGAGAAAATGGTCGACCGAAGAAGTTTCTGGAACAAGTTTATATTTCATTCAAACTAGGCATTGTATCTAAATTAGTTTCATTCAAACAACTAGTTGACTATCTAGAACCCTTAAACTCTCCCCAATGATGCTCTAGACACCATACTCCATTCCTATAAATAGTAGTGTTCTAGGGGCATCATAACATACACTTTCATACTTGCATACATTACATCTTGAGCAATAAGAGTTGTAGATATCCTTTTGTAAATCATTCACAACAAAATTCTTTCGTGTACTATTGGTTGTTTACACTAACGAGTTTCAATCTAAACAAAGGATAGTTTACCCAACTTAACCAAACTCCACAAGTATACAGAGGTAGTATAGTCGAGGTCGAACACAAGGAGCTTAGTTAATTTAATTGAGTGTAACAACACAAAAGTTCAACAATCTAGATCAGTTTTAGAGGAAAAGAGAATATTTGTCTAAAAGCATAAAACTCGAAAATTAACAAGAGAAAAATCAGATTTTAACTAGCAAGCAAGAACCACAAAAAAGAAGTTCGATTTCAGAATTATTAGGAATCTTGGACATTAGGATTTCATTCACATATCATAGAAATCAAGGGAACACAATAATTTAAACATACATAAGTTCTTGTTTCAAGGAAAGGTTGTGTTACATTTCACCTCCCGGTGTAAATGCAATGATCACAACTTAAAACAACACTCTCGTGTGTGAATTTCGTTTCTGATCACAAAATGTTCCTCAACTCATTCCTCCCTACTCTCATAGAAGAGGAAGAGTTGCCAAAAAGAGCACCTCCATACATTCCTACTTATCTTCTCAGATCAAGCAAGAAAGCAAAAAATATGCACATAAGGTGGCCAGCAATACATGCAAGAAAAGACTAAACTAGTACTTTCATAGTTAAGAAACAAGAAGCATAGTATATAGTACGAAATTACTTGTTTCATACATGCTATGACATGGGAGCTACTCTCCCATTCCCAAGAAAAGAAGGACTACTCGTCCATAACCATGTCTTGCAGATTTGTTACAGAATTTTCAATTTGAACATGATTTAGAGAGGAAAGTGCAAAGAGAACTAAAGGTGTAACCACCAGAAGGAAGAATTCTGCTTGAGGATGAAATTCTCCTTCCTCCAAGACAGACTAGCTCCTTTCCCAAGAAGCTTCTCCAGGTTGGGGAAGCTTGGCTGCACCTTAAAGAAGACAATGTAGAAGTAGAGAATGAGAAATGGTATCTTGATGCAAGAAACCACCTTGGATCTCTCCAAAATCGCATCCCTCTACTCTCCTTTGGCTCTGGGATGAGAGAAATTCTTCAAATGACCGAACATAACCGTCCCTTGCCTTCCTTCCTTCTTTTAAAATCAAATTCTAAATTTTCGTATTTCTGAAACTGCCACGTGCACGCCATGCACCTGCAGTGCAGTTTGCATCGGGATGATCTGTGCACGGCGTGCGCTGATGAAATGCACGCCATGCGACTTTCCAGAACATTTCTTGGGTTGTTTACATTCCAAGTGCATGCTGTGCATCGACATGCACGCCGTGCGTTTGTCTTTCTGTGCATTTCTGGAAACTCGCACGCCGTGCTTTACTCCGTGTGCACCGTGCGTTCTTCTGGATGAACGAACCGATTTTTCTCTGGAAAGGTGCACGCCGTGCATTCTGCTGTTTCAGCAGAATTAACTCCAAATTCAGTTCTTTTGTGGCAAATCTGCAATGCAAGTTATGGAGTAAGTAGAATAACAAAAAGATGGCAAAAGTAGTATGAAAAGAGACTGAATTATATCAGAATGAACCAAATTTGTGTGTGATATCATGTGAAAAGATGATATATAAATCACACAACAAATCCCCCTAAGCTTGAACTATTGCTTGTCCTCAAGCAAAAAGGAACATGGCTATATTTAAGTAGGAAAATTAGTTCATGCATGAATGAAACGAAAAGGGAAAATGCAATCAGCTCAGTCAACTATGTACTTTGTGCTTGTGTTCATTGTTATCATCTCAAAATTTTCAACATCTTAGATAGGTAAATTAAGTTCAACATAGTTGGTTTCAAATTTAATGAAAAGTTCAACAAGAAAACACTAAATAGAGTTTGGATAATCAAGCCAAACAGTCAGTGCATGTACATTACAAGCTTTCAACTAGTATGGATATAAGATGATCAAACCGATGTTAACATTAACAAAACTTAGCTGCACTCTTTTTCATAAGGATATGATGATGAGATTTTTGGGTTTCTGACATTCGGCTGCTAATTTAGGCTTATGCTCACGAGGAATGTCGGTTGGGGTGTTTTTTTTACCCTATTTTGATTTTCATATCACCTAACCATCGTTGCCAGATCGGACTCACACTAGGCTAGCATAATATGTGGGCCATATGCCATATTTTATTGGTTGAAGATAAACTATTGATTGCGCAACACCAAAGAGTCAACTAGAATGTTAAAGTTAGCAAGATTTTGATCATTATTTTGAATTTTTTTTTCACTGAAAAGTCAATATGCAAATGGACTAAAAATTTGGCAAGAATATCCCGTATTCTAAGAAGTGTTGGAAGTTAATTATTCCGCAAGAATTTGAAACCATTACATGTATTGAGTAGTACAAGATGTAAAATTTGAGATATCAAACCACAAACACAAATCACGTCAAAGTACATGGGAAAATTCAACTTCCATTTCATTCAAACATGGTCTTAATTTTTCTCTCTTAAATATAGACAAAACATATAGAGAACAGAAAATTTCAGCATGCTAGACGGGGGTCATTCTTAATAAGATAGTCTCAAATCATATAGATATTTCCATCATGGAATAGAACATGAAATAATAATGGAAGAATGGAAAAACAACTGACACAACTGACTCGAAAAAGGAAAATGCTGAATGACTACCACTACTGGCAGGTTGTGCCCCCCCCCTAAGCTTGAAATCAGTAGTGTCCACACTGCATCAATCAAACTTATAAAGTTCACAATCGGATACCTGTCGTGAATGGAATCAGAAAAAGGATCCGCCGCCTCCCTACTCAGGGAAGAACTGACTGATGATGTCAAGGATGTCCATCGACTGGGCGGATGAGTCGGGCTACTGCTGGTGGTCTTGCTGTGGCTGTTGCTGGGGAAAATCGTGTTGTGGAACTTCTGGAACTGCAGTCTCCTAGCGGGGAGGAGTCTGGAAAGACTGCTGTGCAGGGTAGTGGCCTTGCGATATGTGCCACACATCCATCCTGTTGACCATGGCGTACATGGTAGTGTACTGCACACTCAAATGGTCGAACCGGGTGTCGTACTGCGCACCCATCTGGTCAAGGCGGGTGTCGATGTGATCAAATTTCCGCTGCACATAGCCGTAAAGGTGACGCACGTCCGACATTATCCAGTTGTACTCTGTCTGAGTACCGGTGGACGGTGGGAGTGGAGTAGGGGCTGCTGGTGTAGGCCCTGGTGTAGAGCTGCTGGCACCCTGGGTGGGTGTCTCCTCATCTGTCTCTGGCTGTAGCTCTACCTTCCAGGTAGCCTTGTTCTTGATGTCGTTCCGAGCTGCATCGGGGATGGTGATGAACTGCTTTTTGGTGATAAAAACCTTGAATTTAGATGTGTTGTTGCCATGTCTTGAGATCAGACCACGAGAGATGAGATAGTTGATATCAACAAGGTTCTTTCCCGGTGCAGGTTCTAAGGCACCCACATCTACACCCAACTGCATTGCAAGGATGCTTATCAGCCCTCCGCAAATAATGTCACCTGCCTCCCTTTTCTTCTGCTTTTTTGTGTCAAGAAGCTTATTCATAATGTAGTAGCCAGTACTGATTTTCTCATTTTGCACCAAGCACCATAAGAAAAATAGATCAGTATTCCCTACTACACCTTGAGTTTCATTTTTGCAAAAGGCCCTGTACTAAGAAGACGATGCAAAACTCAGAAAATTGGATTATGGATTGCTGAAGCTCGAGCATTCCTTGCTCTATGCACCGTTTCAAAAGTGATCTCAGACCAGAAAGAATCGCTATGGAAGGCGGGAGGATAATTAGTGTAGCCTCCATAATTGCATTTAAGCAAAACACAAAACCGCTGAAGATCCATAGAAAACGATTTGTCCAAAAGTTGAAAGCTGATTTTCTGATAAGGTGTGCTGCAGTGTTGTGGGTCATTTTTGGCCTTGAAAGTAGTGAGAAACTCATAGACAAGGCGGGGATAGGTTTTATTAACTCGGGTGCAAAGGTAGTGTAAACCCAAAAATGTTAAATGATCTACTACCTCATTCTTGAAACCCAATTTGTTAAGGGCTTCATCGCACGTGTAGCGGGAGGGCAAAACACGTCTTGTGATGAGGAACTGGTAGCCGACGTCCTCCTCTGGTCTGACCCTGAACTGTGTAGAGGGTACAAACACCACAGGTGCTAGTGCGGAAGGCAGTGTTGCAGTTTCGGGAGGTGCAGAAGATGAAGGAACTACTCCATGGCGTCGAACTGACTTTTGCTTAATTGGTGCCATTCGATCTGCAACTAGTGCATAGTGTGTGAAGATGTTGTACGGCGTGCACTGCACTGTTCGTCTTCTTCAGACAAGTTGATGCACGATGTGCAAAGTTGGTGCACGACGTGCACCTGCAAATCTAGAGCACTTCTGAAATCTGCACAAACGGCTGCAATTTTGGAGCAAAGTTGTTGCTGCCGGCACTCGGGATGACGGCGATGGCGGCTGGGTGTTGTGTAGAACTTGTTTGCTACTGCTTCCGCGTTGTCAGAGACGAAGGTGGTAGCAGAAGCCGGCGGCAGTTGCTGGATGTTGGTGGAACGGCGGCTGGGTGCTGTTGTTGTCGAGCTTAGGTAGATGACGACGGCAAGGTGGCCAGATGCACAGGTGGAAAGGCGGTTGCGTCACACGGCCGGTTGTTAGGATTGGAGCTTTGGACGGACGGGGTGCGGCCGAGATGGAGAAGATGTGGCTGCACGGGTGCTGTTGAGGGTTCACGACTGCTGAGGAAGGTGGCGGTGGTTTCGTAGCTGGAGGAAGAAGAAGGCATGCACGGCTGGCAGAACGACGTGCACCTGCTCTGGCTCTGGTGGGCAGTGACTCGCACGACTGTTAGGGTTGGAGTGCATGGCTGGTGGGGGTAGGAGAAATTAGATCGTGCACTCCAACCCTTTTTGTCTAAACTTTACGAGAAAGTGCACGACGTGCGTTTGGAGTGCATGTCGTGTACTTCTGTAAAGTTTGATTTTAAAGTTCTCCCTTACGTCTCGATGCACGACGTGCGTTGACAAAATGCACGCCGTGCAAGTTTCCAGAAAGTTTAGTGAATTTCCATTTCCCAGAAATTTTTGAAGACCAGGTACACGACGTGTGCTAAGGATGTGCACGTCATGCACATTTCCAGAGAGTTGCCAAAATTTCCATTTCCCAGGTGCACGCCATGCACGTTGATAATGCACGGCGTGTCAGTTTCCAGAAATTTTTTCGGATTCTCAAATTTCCAGTTGCACTACATACATATTAATAACGTACGCTGTGCAAGTTTCCAGAACATCTTCCACTGCAATTTTTAGTGAGGTGCACGCCGTGTCTTCAAAAGACACGCCGTGCACTTTGCGATTTCTGCAAAAAATTGCAGTCAGTCAGTAGTAAACAATGACGGATATAGTGGAAATCAAGTTTAGATTATTACATTCATCCATGACAGGCTTATTAACGAAATTAAAGAGAGTTTTTGACTCAAAAAATTTAAAAAGAAATCTATCCTAATGTGGGGTCAACTCCCACGAGATCCTCCATTTAGAGTCTGGAGTAAGGCTTCTTCTAAAACTTCAAGCATCTTGGAGGGAGCAAGAAGCTCCTTTCTCCACTTCTTCCCCACAAGAGTAGCGTTTGCAATGTTGTCCATTGACTTTGATGATTTCATCTTTTCCTTGGACTTCTATAGCTCCATATGGAAAAATCCTTAGTACTAGGAACGAGCCGGACCACTTTGATTTTATTTTTCCTTGAAAAAGCTTTAATCTAGAGTTGAATAACAATACTCTATCTCCTTCTTGGAAGTCTTTCCTGTGAATTCTTTTATCATGCCAAGCCTTAGTTCTTTCTTTGTACAACTTTGCATTCTCATAAGCATCGAGACGGAGTTCTTCAAGCTCTTACAGCTGCAATAGACGTTTTTATCCTGCCCTCTTCATAGCAAAATTCAAGAACTTAATTGCCCACAAAGCACGGTGTTCCAATTCGAGCGGAAGGTGACATGATTTGCCATAGATCGACTTGAATGGAGTAGTCCCAATGATGGTTTTGTAGGCTGTGCGATATGCCCATAGTGTGTCATCTATCTTTAATGCCCAATCTTTCCTTGAACTAGAGACAGTCTTTTCAAAAATATTCTTCAGTTGCCTATTTGAAATCTCTACTTGCGCGGATGTTTGGGGGTGATAGGGCGTAGAGATCTTATGAGTCACACCATACTTGGAGAGAAGATTGTTGAATTGTTTTTCAGCAAAGTGTGTGCCTCCATCAGAAATTACAACACGTGGAACTCCAAACTGAGGGAAAACAATCTTTTGAAAATGTTTAATTACAGATTTGGCATCCGGTGCATGGGTTGGATGGCTTCAACCCATTTAGCCACATATTCACAAGAAACAAGAATGTATTGATACCCGTAGGAAGATGGGAATGGTCCCATGTAGTCTACTCTCCATACATCGAACACCTCAACCTCTAAGATAGAGTTGAGTGGCATGTCATCGCGGCGGGATATACCTCCTGTCCTTTGGCACCTATCACAAGATTTGATGAATAGATTGACATCTTTGAATAATGTGGGCCAATAGAAACCAGGTTGAAGTATTTTTGCAGCAGTCTTTTCTCCTCCGAAATGTCCTCCATAAGGAGAGGCATGGCATTCAGCTATGATGTTTTGGACCTCCTCCTCAACAACACACCTCCGGATTAGCCCATCACTTCCATGCTTGAATAGCAATGGGTCATCCCAGTAATAGAATTTTACATCATGAAAGAATTTCTTCTTTTGTTGATATGTCAAGTCCGGTGGCAGTTGTCCAGTAGCAAGAAAATTAGCGATGTCTGCAAACCATGGTGCTTGAGTTGATGACAATGCGTAGAGTTTTTCGATCGGCAAATGATCCTCAATTGGCAATAGATCTTTAGCCTCTGTGGTCAGTCTAGAGAGGTGATCATAAACACTATTTTCTGTACCTTTTTTGTCTCGGATTTCAAGATCAAACTTTTGCAAAAGTAGTATCCAGTGAATAAAGTGTGGTTTGGCATCTTTTTTATTCAGCAAATACTTAATGGCAACATGATCCATATATACAATCACCTTTGATCCTACCAAATACTGTTGGAATTTTTCAAATGCATATACAATTGCAAGCATTTCTTTCTCCGTGGTTGTATAGTTGATTTGTGCTTCATCGAGAGTTTTGCTAGCATAATAAATGGCATGGAGTTTCTTGTCTCTCCGCTGTCCTAAAACAACTCCCACTACATAATTGCTTGCATCGCACATTAGCTCGAAGGGAGAATCCCAGTCCGGAGGTTGAATAATTGGGGCTGAAATGAGAGCCTCTTTGAGCTTGGAAAAGGCTGCATGGCAATCATCATCAAACACAAATTCTGTATCCTTTGCAAGTAGGGAACATAACAACTTTGCAATTTTTGAGAAATCTTTAATAAATCTTCTGTAAAAACCTGCATGTCCTAAAAAAATGTGGATGTCTTTAACTGAAGATGGAGTAGACATTTTCTCAATTACTTCGACCTTTGCCCTGTCCACTTCAATACCCTTGTTAGATACAACATGTCCTAGTACTACACCAGATTGTACCATGAAATGGCACTTCTCCCAGTTTAGCACTAGGTTAACCTTTTTACAGCGGGCTAAGACTAGATACAAGTTCAATAAACATTGATCAAAAGAGTCACCGTACACGCTAAAATCATCCATAAAAATCTCCATTATATTTTCAATAAAATCAGAAAATATGGCCATCATACACCGCTGAAATGTAGTGGGAGCATTACAAAGACCAAACATCATACGAGGATAAGCATATGTTCCATAAGTACAAGTGAATGTGGTTTTCTCTTGGTCGGGAGGATAGATAGGAATTTGAAAAAAATCCGGAATACCCGTCCAAGTAACAAAAATAAGAATGCTTGGCAAGACGTTCAAGCATCAAATCAATGAAAGGCAATGAAAAATGATCTTTGCGGGTTGCCTTATTCAAACGCATGTAGTCAATACACATACGCCAGTCGGTAACCATGCGTATTTGTATTAACTCATCATTGTCTCCTTTAATGATAGTTGCGCCCCCCTTTTTAGGTACCACGTGAATGGCACTAACCTAGGGGCTGTCACTTATGGGATAGATGATTCCAACATCAATTAACTTGATAATTTCTTTCTTTACCACCTCAAGCATATTTTGATTTAGACGTCTAGGAGGTTCAACAGTTCATTTAGCATCATCTTCTATATTTATTCTATGCATGCAAATTGAAGGATGAATGCCTTTTAAATCTTCTATGGAATAACCAATGACGTCTTTATGCAAATGCAATTCGGCAAGCAATGTATTTTCTTGCTCATTAGTTAATTCAGTATTTATTATAACAGGGGATGTAGAATTTGGGTCGAGAAATGCATACCTTAGCCCAGGTGGAAGGGCTTTTAGTTCTACCTTTTTTCCCGTTATACTTTAATCAACTTTATGTTCAACAATTGGAGCATCTTCATTGATAGCTGCCGCTTTAGAAATAGACAATGCTCCAGAAATTTCAGAATTGTTGAGTTCAGTTACATCATCATCATAAAGATTAACCATCAAATCAACATCATCTTTGTTATCATTCTCAATGGGATCAATAATGTCAAGCAAGCACATTTCTTCAATACGTGCGGGTGCTTTCATGGCTTCATAATAGAGAATTCTATAGCCTCTTCCCTAACACGTAGAGTGAGCTTTCCTTCCCGAACATCAACAAGACATCCAACAGTCCTCAAGAATGGCCTCCCAAAAAGAACGGGGTTGGAAGGAACTTCCACCATGTCAAGAACAACAAAATCACATGGTATATAGAATTTCACAATTTGTACCAGCACATCTTCCACCATACCTTTTGGATATTTAATAGATGATCAACTAATTCAATAGCCATCCTTGTGGGCTTCAAATCCCTAATATCTAGTTCTTGCCATAAAGTGAATGGAATGAGACTAATACTGGCACCAAGATCTACTAGACCTCTATCAAAAGTGGTGTCATTAATCTTGCAAGTCAGTCTAAACGCTCCCAAATCATCAAGCTTTTGTGGAAGATGATTTTAAATAATAGAACTCACTCGTTCTAAAAGCATTACTATTTCTACTTGATCAACTTTTCTTCTTTTTGTCAAAATGTCTTTATGGAATTTAGCATAAGAAGGCATCTCATCAATAACTTCAGCAAAAGGAAGATTTACATGCAATTTGTTTATTATGTCCATAAATTTCCTAAATTTCTAGTCTTCCTTCTTATTGGCTAATCTTTGAGGAAAAGGTGCAGTGGCTTTGAAAGAAGGTGGTATTTCAGCTTTACCTTTCTCCTTGCTGCAATTTGGGGTGTTGGCCTCCTCTTCATCAGTTTCCTTCATGTTCTTCTCCTCGGATGGAGAAGGTCTTTCAATCTCAGCTCCATTCTTAGGATAATTGCATGAGCTTGTTGCCTTGGGTTCACTTTCGGTTGGCTTGGTAGAGAACCGGATTGCGGGGTCCTTTGTTGGTTTAGAGCTTGTTGTGCTATTTGGTTTTCTAACATCTTGGTGTGGGTAGAAATTCCATCCACTTTCTTAGAAAGTTGAGCAATAGCATCTTTTAAAAGCTTGTCGTTCCCCCAGAGTTCCTCATTCTGTTGCATTTGAGTAGATATGAATTTCTCCATCATAACTTCTAGAGAAGAACCTTGGGGTTGTTGTGTCTGTTGGTAACCCCTGTTGTTGAAACCTGGTGGATTTCCTTGACGGTTTGCATGTTGTTGTTGTTGTTGTCCTTGTTGGAAGTTTTGAGTGTTGCTTGCATTTCGGTAAGAGAAATTAGGATGATCTCTCCATCTGAGATTGCATTGGCTGGAATAAGGATTGTATTGTTTATTTCCTTGCATTCCAACTGCATTAACCTATTCAAAGTTTCCTTCCATTGCATTAGGGGCAAAACATGAAGAAGAAGTATGTCCTGCATTACCACAAGCTTCACATGTTGCTTCAGCGGATTGAATTGGCAAAGTTGTCATCTTCTCAAATTTCTGTTTAAGCACATCTAGTTTGGCAGCAATAAGGTCAACGACATCAACAGTGTGTTTTCCTACTTGTGTTTCGGTTGAAGAGCTTGTTGTAGAGGTTGATTTTGCTCCTCTATCTCCTCCCCATTGGCAGTGATTTAGTGATATATCTTCAATAATATCATAAGCCTCTCTGTAAGACTTGGTCATTAATGCACCACCAACTGCGGCATCTAGAGTCAACCGAGTATTATAAAATAGTCCATTATAGAAAGTTTGAAGCAGAAGCCAGTTTGTCAAACCATGGTGCAGACAAAGGCGTTGAAGGTCTTTGAGCCATTCCCATGTGTCATATAGAGTTTCTCCTTCACTCTGAGAGAAATTGGTGAGCTAATTCCTCAAATGGGCTGTCTTGCTTGGTGGAAAATACTTTCAAGGAAAGCATTAAGGAGTTGGTCCCAACTTTTAATTGACTTCTTGGGAAGAGACAAAAGCCACACCTTGGCTCTATCTCTTAAGGTGAAGGGAAATAACATGAGTCTAATTCCATAAACAGGCATCCCGTTAATCTTGAAAGTGTTCAGATATTCTAAGAATTCGACAACATGAAGACTTGGGTCTTCATTGGCTGTACCTCCAAATCGATTCTGCTGTATCATTTGCATCATAGAAGGAGCAATTGAAAACTTATTTGCTTCTACAGTAGGCAAGTCAATGGCTCCACTGATGTTTGTGGCAACCATCATTGCAAAATCTTTTAAAGTACGGTCGTCTTCCATGGCTGGATTGCTTGGTGTAGCTACTATAGAAGGTGAAGAAGACAGGGGTGGTGATGATGGTGGCGGTGGAGTACCTCCTAATAGTGACTGTTCCACTCTTCTTGTTCTTCTCAAACTTGAGAGAGTTCACTCTATTTCAAGATCTAACAAAGCGGATGTTTGAAGACCTCGTTGTGAGCGACGCATACAACCTAAAAAATAACAAGAGAAATTAAGAAAACAACTAAGAGGTATATGGAAACTTGAAAAATATGAGTGATGATCTAGTCTCGAATACTAATTAGTACTTATTACTCCAATTAAATTACCGTAGCTCCCCGACAATGGTGCCAAAAACTTGTTGGTTGTTTACACTAACGAGTTTCAATCCAAACAAAGTATAGTTTACCCAACTTAACCAAACTCCGCAAATATACATAGGTAGTATAGTCAAGGTCGAACACAAGGAGCTTAGTTAATTTAATTGAGCGCAACAACACTAAAGTTCAAAAATCTAGATCAGTTTTATAGGAAAAGAGAATATTTGTCTAAAATCATAAAACTCAGAAATTAACAAGAGAAAAATCAGATTTTAACTAGCAAGCAAGAACCACGAAAAAGAAGTTTGATTTCAGAATTATTAGGAATCTTGGACATTAGGATTTCATTCACATATCATAGCAATCAAGGGAACACAATAATTTGAACATACATAAGTTCTTGTTTTAAGGAAAGGTTGTGTTACATTTCACCTCCCGGTGTAAATGCAATGATCACAACTTAAAACAACACTCTCGTGATTTCGTTTTTGATCACAAACTGTTCCTCAACTCATTCCTCCCTACTCTTGTAGAAGAGGAAGAATTTCCAAAAAGAGCACCTCCATACATTCCTACTTATCTTCTAAGATCAAGCAAGAAAGCAGAAAATATGCACATAAGGTGGCCAGCAATACATGAAAGAAAAGACTAAACCGGTACTTTCATGGTTAAGAAATAAGAAGCATAGTATATAGTACGAAATTACTTGTTCCATACATGCTATGACATGGGAGCTACTCTCCCATGCCCAAGAAAAGGACTACTCGTCCATAACCATGTCTTGTAGATTTGTTACAGAATTTTTAGTTTTGAACATGATTTAGAGAGGAAAGTGTAAAGAGAACTAAAGGTGTAACCACAAGAAGGAAGAATTCCGGCTTGAGGATGAAATTCTCCTTCTCTAGCTTCTCCAAGATGGACTATCTCCTTTCCTAAAATGCTGCTCCAGGTTGGGGAAGCTTGGTTGCACCTTGGAGAAGACAATGTAGAAGTAAAGGATGAGAAATGGTCTCTTGATGCAAGAAACCACCTTGGATCTCTCCAAAATTGCCCCTCTACCCTCCTCAGGCTCTGGGATGAGAGAAATTCTTCAAATCACCGAACATAATCGTCCCTTGCCTTCCTTCCTTTTAAAATCAAATTCTGAATTTTCATATTTTTGAAACTGCCAGGTGCACGCCGTGCATCTGTGGTGCACGTTGTGCACCTACAGTGTAAATTGCATCAGGCTGATCTGTGCACGGTGTGCCTTTAGGAAATGCACGTCGTGCGACTTTCCAAAACATTTCTTGGGCTGTTTACGTTCTGGGTGCACGCTGTGCATCGGCATGCACGTCGTGCATTTGTCTTTCTGTGCACTTCTGGAAACTCGCACGACGTACGTTTACTCCGTGCACACCGTGCGTTCTTCTGGATGAACGAACCAATTTTTCTCTAGAAAGGTGCACACCGTGCATCTGTCTTGCACGCTGTGCATTCTGCTATTTCAGCAGAATTAACTCTGAATTCAGTTCTTTTGTGGCAAATTTGCAATGCAAGTTATGGAGTAAGAAGAATAACAAAAAGATGGAAAAAGTAGTATGAAAAGAGACTGAATTATATCAGAATGAACCAAATTTGTGTGTGATAGCATGTTAAAAGATGATATATAAATCACACAACATGTACTTTCCATTAGCTTATCCTACCGTCATTCTTCAACCTTGATACATCCTTAAGTGGTTTGGTTCATAAGCTTGATTCATAAGGACATTTCAGAACTTACTTTTTGTATTTCTTATTCATTTCTTATTTCTATAACTTGTGGTTCTCTTCCTCGGCCCTCGGTGCATTCGTAAAAGAAGAGGTGTGGTGATTTTTTTCCTCGGCCCTCAGTTCATAAGTAAAAGAAGATGTGTGGCGGTTCTCTTCCTTTTCCCTCAGTGACTCCATAGAAGAAGAGGTGTGGTGGTTCTCTTCCTCGTCCGTCGACTCATCCATAAAAGAAGACATTTGGTGGTGCTCTTTCATGGTGGATAAAGAAGAAGGATTTATTTGCAGCAATCTTCTTTTAATTTGCCTTCAATGATAGGTTAATAAAAGTGTTTGTTGCAAATCCCAGTTGGCTACAACTGGGTAGTGGAATGGCGTCGTAGACGGAACCACTCTAAATCTGCTCTCTCGCTTTTGGTTGCCTATTTTAATTTCATTGCACTTTAAATTTGCTTAAATATTTTATAAAACTCTATTGACACCCCCTTTAGTTCTTTCATAATGTGGGTTTAAGTGTGTGTAATTTGTAACAATAAGTGAATATATGTGAATATGTGAGTCATGTGGACAATAATGTGATTAATATGCATAATGTGACAATATATAAGTGTTAGCCTAGAAACCCATTTGAAATTTACACATTAGAAGTAAATTTTGGATAGTCTACAGTTTAGGAATGTTCTTGAACACTCAATCTCACTTAGGATGTAAGTGTATAGTGTGTATTAGGTTTTCAAGATGTTTCACCATCACTTCCTCATTTATTTTCTAAGTACATATTTCGGTGGATATTTGACCATCTACATCGGTGTACTTGGAGAACTTCTGGAAAATGTTGCTGAAATTTTCTTGAAAACCAATAACACATTATGCACTTACTAGTGATATTAGGTGTTTAAGAATGGGACAGGTGATGTATATATTCATTACTGAACTATAAACCCTAATTTGTAAATGATAAGCCCTAAATCCAAATCTATAAACCCTAAACTCTAATTTGTAAACCCTTATCCCAAAACCCTAAATGATAAACCCTTATCCCTAAACCCTAATTTTGTAAACCCTAAATCCTAATCATGTAAACCTTAAACCCTAATACTTGTTTTTTGTTTGACTATAGAATGGATAGATCATGGATGTCCATTCCAAATCGTTGCACCTCAAAGTTTATTACTGGTCTTGATCAGATTATAAGATTTATGGAGTAACATAGGAAACAACATGGAGATAGGTTCTATTGTCCATATAGGCATTGCAGAAACAACTGAAAAGTTGACACTGTTGCTGAAATCAAAAGTTAGGTCATGTGCAATGGGATCATATAGGGCTATACAGAATGGTATTGGAATGGATATATACCAACTATGTGATTAGTAGGTGTCAATAGAAGTACTTGCATTGATAAAGAAATTGTCATTGATGGTATAGATTTGAATGACTAATTCTGATAGACATGGTTGATACGATGCTAAATAGTTATGGGGTAGAGCATTCATTATTTTGAAACATTATGTATGATGCTGAGAGACCATTATATATAGGTTGTACTAATTTTATGAAGCTGAGCGCTCTGTAGAGATTTTATAATCTGGAGGCTAACAATAGATGGAGTGACAAAGTTTCACATCATTGTTGTCTTTGTTGAAAGAAATTCTTCTTGAAGGTGACGATCTTCCAATCTCAAAATACAAACTAAATAAAATGTTATGCCCAATGGGAATGAAGGCTAAGAAGATACATGCATTCCCAAATGACTGTGTGTTATTTCAAAAGGACTATGTCAATTTGAAAGATTGTCCAAAATGTGGGGCATCAATGTATAAAATGACGACTTTGGGGAAGTCCAAAAGTGGCCCTCTTGCCAAGGTGATGTGCTATCTACCTATAATACCACACTTTCAATGCTTGTTTTCCAATACCATGGGTGTGGAGAATTTAAGGGTGCATGCAGAGGTAAAGAAAAATAATGATGGGATACTACGACATGCGTACGATTCCCCATAGTGGAAGAAGATTGATTTATTGTACCCTGAATTTGGTGAAGAAGTTGGGAATCTAAGACTTGGGCTTTGTACCGATGGGATGAAGCCATACAACACATTGACAAGCCAACATAGACTTGGCATGTTACAATTTTTATATACAATTTTCCTCCCCAGTTGTGTATGAAAAATAAGTATGTCATGTTGTCGTTGTTGATATCAGGCCCGAAACAACCTAGTAATTATATTGATGTTTATCTTGAACCTCTTATTGATGACTTAAACAGACTCTGGGGGGAAGGTGTGATGACCTATGATGCTTTACATATAGAGACATTTGGTTTGCTTGCTATGTTGTTTTTCACTATTAATGACTTTCCAGCATATGGGAAACTATCTAGATACAGTGTACAAGGATCCTAAGCATGCCCTATATGTGAAGAGAACATTGATTCAATACGACTAAAACATGGTGGTAAGAATGTATATCTTGGTCATCAAAGGTTTCTTCCAAAAGTTCATCCTTAGCCAAAGGTTGCGCAAAGTGTTCAATGGATTGAATGAGGAGTAGAGTGCCCCTAAACCTATATCAGCAGAGGTTGTTGTGTAAGAGTAAAGGACTTTGTTAATGCATTTGGTAAGAGATAACAATGTACCATTCCCACATAGAGTGAAAAATATTTATACAAGAAGAGGTCAATATCCTAGGATCTTTCTTTATTGTAGTTCTTTGGCAGTTAGGCATTGTATTGATGTCATGCATGTTGAGAAAAATGTGTATCATAATGTCATTGCTACTTTGTTGAATATACAAGGTAAGACTAAAGATGGCATCAAAACCATAATGGATCTACATGAAATGGGAATAAGGAAATAATTGACAAAAGAAGTTAATAGTGATCAAAAAACATATTTACATCTTGCTTGATACAAATTGTATAGCTAGGAGAAGAAAACTTTTTGTGAGTGCTTTCTTAATGTTAAGGTAACACATGGATACTCTTCCAATATCTGTAGACTTGTATCTATGAAGGATCTGAAGCTGATATGTCTTAGATCTGATGACTATAACACTCTAATGCAACGGATGTTATCTGTGGAAATTCGATCTGAACTACTGACGAATGTAAGGTTTGCAATCACCATGCTTTCTTTCTTCTTCAACATTCCATGCAACACAGTTATTGATCCTGAGAATCTCTATAAGTCACAAAGAGAAGTGGTTTTTACCCTATGCTAGATTGAGATGTATTTTCCTCCTTGATTATTTGATATCATGTTACATTTTGTTTTCCATATGACTAGAGAGAGAAAATGTTGGGACCAATTTTCTTGCATCAGATGTATCCTTTTTAACGATACATGAGTCTTTTTAAAGGTGATGTTCAAAAACTTCATCGGTGCGAAGGAAGTATTATTGAGGGTTATGTGGCTAGGGAGGTTACGGACTTTTGCAATCACTTTTTGAGTTGTAATAAAGCTCCTGTAAATGACAATAATATTGAGGACTATTCTGGTAGAGGGACTCTAGGGGAACGAGTGAAAATAATCAATCATGAATTGTGCAAACTAGCACACTTGTATGTTTCACACAACATCGATGAAGTAAGTAGTTATATCACCAAACATACCAATTTCATCAAGACAAAATATCATAGAGACAATTCAATGTGGCTTGCTAGAGAGCATAACAAGACACTCATTAGGTGGTTTGAAGATAAAATCTTATGTCAAGTATCTCAAACACCAAATAATGGTGTTGAAAATACCAAATGCTTAACCTTTAAACCAAAAATGAATCTTATGTGTTATGAAGGGTTTGACATAAATATTACACAAAATATCAAGATGATAAGAGTGTCATCCAAAATAGTAGGGTCACCCTTCAAGCGTCTTCATTATATTTTTCTAGTGCAAAGGATAAGAGTTTGTGAAGGTACAATGTCATATTACAATGTCATTGAAGATATATGGGAATTTGATCACATAGATTACAAAGTTCTTGTCTTTAGGTGTAATTGGGTTGATATCACCAAAGGAGTTGTAGTAGATGAATTGGGTTTCATATTAGTGAATTTTAAAAAGATTGGCTAGAAGGGTGAACCATCCATGATTACATCACATGTATAGAAAGTATTTTATATCGATGATTGTGCAAATGGAAAATGGTAGGTTGTTCTTCATGGTAAAAGACAGTTTATTGCAGATCCTATAGATGAAGAAGAGTACTATGACAAGTATAATGACTCCAGTCCATTCTCAGTTGGCTTGCCAACACCAAATTTTGAAGCTGAAACTGACTTATATATGAGTGGAGATTACAAAAAGAGGGAATGTTAATTAATACAAGATCCAAATATTAGAGGCATGCTTTTATTTTTTTAAATGTTAGAAAAGTAGTTTACACTCTTTATCACTTATGTTTCATTGTTTGACTATTTTTTATATGACACTATTTTAGATGGTGTGTGACCATGAGTTTGACGATTGTGATGATGATTAGCATGAGGGTGAGCACCCTGACAATGTGCACCGTGAGGATGAGCACCCTGACACTACTGTAAGTTGTGTTGTTTTATTACGTAGATGTGCATTTTACAATGTCTATATTGTTGTATTATTTTATCACATTTATAAGTTATATCTTTTTATGACTTATGTGTGATGTTTGTCAATTCTAGCATGAGGATGTGCGCCCCAAGGATCTTGTTGAGATTTATACGCAACATCATAAGCATGCAACAATACAACGAATCACAATGATGACCAAGTTACTAGAGCACATGGTAACAGATAGAAGTTGGTCATTGAGTTTGATAATCAAGGAAACCTTGTTGGGAAGAACTATAGTTTATTTGTGTCATATCTAGGCATTTTGAATCGTAGAAAATGGACATAAATGTAGAATCTTGGCAAAAAGTTGATCCAAGCAAGAAAGACTTAATATAGAAGGAACTTAGTGTGATATATTGTTATTTATAATTCTATTTTTTAATCTATTTATAATTTCGTTTTTTCAAATTCCAATAAGTATATGAACTTTTGTGGAGCATATTTTACCTGATGAAAAACTACATTATAAAATGGTGATGCAACATTGTGGCAGGGTACTAAGGTATTTTATAGGACAACTATGACAAGAAACTACATATAGAACGTTGTGAAGAAGAAGAAGTCAAGCATTGTGCAATAGAACTATTTTGAGCCAAAGGCATGGGAGGTATTTGTTGCTAAGAGATAAACCAATAAATTTAAGGTATTGAGCCTCACTTCTCATTTTGAATTCATTGTATTACATATTTAATATATGTTTTGGACTAACCAGGCTATAAGCAATGATCAAGGAGAAAGGCGTGCAAAGAATGTGCACAACCACACAATGGGTTCAGGTGGCTATGCAAATCTTTGATAAAAGCTATTGCAGGCATCCTCTTCTGTGCAACCTACTCTTGAGACTACTGAGTCCTCTACTACTCCTCCACCTACTCAAGCACCTCTACCTCACCATAATCTGTGGATATCTGGGAGGCAAACTAAATATGGAGAAATACCCAACCCTGCAATTTTTGAGGTGGCTGCAAAAATTATAAAATTCAAATCTAAGAGCAATTAGTGTTGACGATTGTTATGTTTTACTTATCAATTAATATTGATGATGATTAGTGGGATCTCCACGAGCAAGGGCAACAAAGCAAGTTCATCCCTAAGGGCACAAGGGATGAATTGATAGTTCCTCTAGGTAACCCAGAGCATCCTAAGAATGTTAGGGTTGCTGGCGCTGGTATCAGTACAAGAGCCTTCTTTGGGCCATCAAAGCATAAGTGCTAATATATCTAGAAAGGGGGATTCTATGAAGAAAAGATACAAGAGTTTATTGCAAAGGTTATATAGGAAGTAATGAGAAAGTATCATTCTTCTCAATCATCTCCTCAGACAGTACATGTGGTGCTCCACTCTTCATACGAGCTGGACCCCCCTATGACAGAGGTGGTTGGGAGTAATCCCATTGACCCACCACCTAGAATGCCCATTTTAAGTATTTGTATGACATAGTAATATTTTAGAATGATTTGTATTATATGTTTGAGTTTAGGTATATATTTTAACACTCTATGCAAATTTTTAGGGGTTGAGGCCATGTCGTCTTTTATTAGAAGTATATGTTGTTGCATTGGGGAAACTTACATGAAGGTGACATGATTCATGGTTCTCTGTTGCCCACCGATGCAGTTCACGTGAAGTTGAGGCTTGTCTATGATACTTGAAAGCAGACTGTGATGTGGTTTATTATCTCACTAACAAACTCACTTAGGGTTGAAATCCCTATACTTTTACCAAAACCTTGTGCAATAATACCACCCGCAAGCGGACGGGTCTTATCACAGTATAGTTGAGGATCGAATCCCAAGGGACAATGTTTTTAACAATCTTTTACTAGTCGAATCTAGTTGAATCAAGACTAATATTTAGAACAAGGTTGGTTGATTTGAGTTTAATTAAATTAAATGTGAAGAAAGTAAAGAGAAGGATTAAAAGTTGATTAAAGATTAATGATGGGGATCACTGGGGTGGTCTCGGGTTTCACCACTGCTACACATGCAAATATGTCCAATGACAAACATCCAGGAAAGATATAACTATCCAAATAGAGCTGCTGCAAAACCCCCCATACGAGCGTCAGGTCCGTGTAAGCATCACCTTCGGTATCATCGTCACCATCCAGATCACATACTTACGACTCTGAAGATACATATATCCAACTGAAGCTACGGGCCCCCCTTAGCGGGTGTCAGGCACACAGAAGCATCGCTGTGGGCTAGATGTCTCATCACCTCATGGATCACACACTTACGACTTCAGGGAATCCCATCTGATTTCTCATCAGGGAGTCAACCACGTTAATCAACATTCACATCCTACATATTTAAGTTCTCGCAGCATAGGAGCGAACAAGATAAATGCAAGTAGGTGATCAATCCACAAGCACACATTGATGATTAACAACGAAATGAAAATTTATATACATGCCATGGAATGTTTAATAAAAAGACATATAAGCATGGGCAGCGGGGCTAGTCCCCGCACCCCAATGAAAGGAAACTACTCACTCATGGTGACAGAAACAAGAAAAACAAGAGAAAGAGAAGATTCCACCATGGCCATGGTGGAGAAGATGATCACAACTCGATGGAGAAACAGTCTTCTACACAACATCGGGGCAGATCTAGACGAGGAGGGAAGAACACCACGACAGACAAGGCATATCTTCTCTTTCCACCTTCTCTCTCTTCTCGTGGTCCTTTCTCATAGTAGGAGGAGTAGCTTGTGGATGTGATGGTGGCATAGGCACAACGTGGATGCAACAGATCTAGATCCAAATCTAGATCTAGATCTAGATCTGGATGGAGTGGCTTGTAGATCTGGGTTTCCACCTCAGATCTGGACGAACTGGGGGTGCAAGACCACCACGGAGGAAGGCTCTTGGCTGTGGGGATCATCTCCCTAGGCTCAGGGTAGACCTACATCCTATCAACGTCTGCAGATGATGCCGGGAATGGCTGGGGGTGGCTGGCTATTTATAGCCATGGGTGGCTATGCACTGTTGGAACGTCGGTTGAGGTCTTAGGAATCTCGGTCGCGGTGTTGGATGGTGAGGCAGGTCGTGGTTCTTTGCACTGATCATGGTCCTCCTATGGCAGCAGTTGAGGTCGCGATTCTTGGAGAAACTGCGGTCTGCTTGCACCTTTGGTCACAGTTCCTTATGCACTTGACCGTGGGCTAGGGCAGGAGTTGATACTGATCAGATCACGATTGTGAACCTGCTGGGGACCGTGGGGTGGAGGCGTAGAGGAGATGGTGAATCCACGGGTGCGGCTCTGCTATTGATCGCATGCCCAAGTCACAGTGGACGTTGGTGAAGAGTCGACAGGCGTTTGGATGCGGATAGAGGCAGCACGGTCAATGGTTGGAAGGGAAACATCTGTGGTTGTTAGGGTTGTGAAGATCGCGAGAGTTGGTCAAGAGGGCGGGGTCATGATAATGGGAGGATCGGAATGTCGTGGTCGTGAGTGGAGTAGAGTCCGGTTTTGCCATGGTCGTGATTCATAGACACCGCGATTGTGGCTCTGCAAGGATTGGTTGCGGTTGGTGCTGACGGCCGAGGTGTTGGCGTTGTGGCCACGAACATGTTGGAGAATTCCACCCAGGTCACAATTTGTTTTGTTGGAAGTAGGTGCAGATGGCATAGACCGCGGCAGGAGGATGGTGCAACGGCGATCAGAGGAGGGATGATCGCGGGCAGGAGGTGAGAAGCAGGCGTCGGTCATGACTGTTGTAAGAGCATTGATCGTGATGGGAGGGGGAAGAGACGAAGTGTAGGAGTAGGTTGACGCTACTGTAGGAAGAGACCAGGTCGCGATCTGTAGGAGGTCGATGCTGTGGTGTTGAGGAGAGGGGAAGAGATGAGAAGACCGCGATCGTAGTTAGGAGAGCAGAGACAACCTATGTATCATGATGTTTAGGAGGGAAACTGTGGTTGCAAAGGTGCAGGCGCTGCTAGAGAAAGTGGTCGCGATCTTGGAATCGCGGTCGCGATCTTCGCGGTCGCAATCTTTGGAATCACGATCTCAGTGAGTAGATAGTAGGTGGATGCACGAGAGAGATGGTTGGATCGTGACTTGATGACGAGAGGCGGCAATCACAACCTGAATGTGGTTGTGTTGACGATGGCTGCTGGAAGCGATGAAGTCACGAACGGAGAAGGAAACGACGACGTTGCAGGTCGTGAGGACTGAGGAAAGGATAGCGGGCGATGATCGTGATTGATGGAGAGGGATACCGCGATCGCGGTGTAGGGCAGGAGGTGCAGGTCGTGGTTATGTGCAATTGTGGTTGCGATCTGTGGGAGAGAAAGGACGGTCATGATTGTTGGTAGAGAGAAGAGACCGCAGGCAAGGCTGGAGGGAACCGTGATCACGGTTAGGGTTGGCTGGGAGAAGAGGAGCCACTGACCACTGCTAACTATGTTAAACATGGCTCCATAATGGGCCAAGAAGACAAGGCCCATTGCCCAAATGACCTGCACAAAGGTGCAAAAATCCAATAAAAATTAGGGAAAAATTCCGATTAAACCAAAATAAGTCAAATGTTAGAAGATATGGTCAATAAACACGAGAATGTAAGCAAAACTAGGCCAAACGAGGCGATGGAACCAAGATGAATATGCATTCATCAGACTGCACTACCATATGACCACCCTGAGCACGAGCGATAGGTGATGCAGAAGGCGGTGTGGTTGGTGGCCCCAAGAGGGAGTTACCTAAACTGATATATGATAGATTTACATCGCGTTAGTATCTGTATATACATGAAAATTGATATGAGACTATATATATATAGGAAACATTGCCTAAGAACCCCCCTACATCTTGTCGTCCACCAACACCTCCTCCTCAATTACTTGATTGGCTTGCAAAGGACCTATTCGACTCGCTAGGTCCTCATTACAAGTGTATGGCAGTATGGATAGGCAACTTTGAAAAAAGGTCTCCTATGATGGTCCATATTAAGGAGGACGTTGTAGGTCAACCTCATGATACCACTATATTTTTGCAAGATGTTTTGGAGATGTTTACATATGCTTGGTTGAATACATCTATGATATAAATTTGGATATGATGAGATCTTATATGGCTAAATACCTCATTTTATATATGCTAATCTATTTTTTATATATTAATGCATACATGATATAAGTTTTACAACCACTTACATTGGGTGCGTACAGAGTTCACACTACCCCATGTGGCATTTCTGGTTTCATCATTGATTAGTCATATAGTTAAGGACCCAAAATTTGTTACTGAATACTACTCTACCACATTTAAATATTTTGCTAAAGTGAAAAAGAACGTGATAATAGATCCATATAATGTTGAGTAAGTTTACTTATTGTGCTTATAATTTTTAATTGAGAATTACATTTCATTGTGCATTTTAAGTTTTATTTTGCTTGCCTTCTTTTCAATCAGGATTGACCATTGGGTGTTGTTTGTTGTTGTCCCTATGACGCTAGCTGTGAAGACCCCGATTCTTGTATACTTTCCATAATGACCTTGCTTAGATATGCATGCACTCATATCTATAAGATATCAAAAGGGAAAATATAAGGGATTGTACTTGTCAACCAACATATAATAAGAAGTCGGATTGTTGTTCACAACATCATTCAAGTAGTCACACAACCATCATTCATAAGAATAAAAGGCCTATTACATTATTCACTGGAAGTAGAAATAAGTTCTTAAGGAACTGAATACATAGGACATAAACATCCTACACATAATATAATGAAATGAAACAACTAACTAAACAGAAAATAAGATGAGAGGTAGCCATCTAGCTAATCATACTCCATGGCTACTTCTTCCTCTTTCTCTTCTCTTTGTGTACTTTGTGTTGTTATGAGTAGCTAGGCCCCTTGGGTGGGTTGTTTGGGGTGTAAAATGTTACTTTGATACCATGTTGGGGGAAAAGGATATATAAACTTTTTAATTCCATTTTCTAATGATTACGTTCTATTTCTATCTCATTCTCCATAAATTGCTTGTTGGTTTGAGCTTGAAATCACCTAGGAATTTAGGGCAATTGACTATATGTATGAATTTTGGGATTTGTCCTAGGTCTAATTCTTGGATCCCTAGATAGATACGTAATTTCCTACATCATAGTCAATTCTCCTAACCCTAATTTAGAGATCTAAGTAGCTAGTTTAGATGAAATTGGTGTGTTTACCATGGAGCTTTCTCAAGGATAGAATGTGGGTTATGGGAGGCCTATAACCTCACTTCCACCCCCATTACTAATCTCTAACCCCTAATCATCCTAAGATCATCTAAACTAGAAACCTAGGCTTGTTTAGACTCTAATTGAATTACACCCAAGCCTCAACCCAATTGAGCCTCGTAAGGGTAGTAGGGACTGTTAGGGACTAGTTCCCCTATACACAACCTAGCATATCCATGGCCAGTTAGTAGCTTAGGTTAATTCATTAAATTCTAACTTGTTGTTTGGTTTGGATAATATAAATGGAATCATAATGTTCATTTGTCACCCCCTCAACTTGAGTGATAAGTGCATCCCCTAAACAACCCACATCTCCCTTAATTACTTTAAACCAAAGTTTCTATCCATCTTAGCTAGTGTTAGCTTAATTAGCTCCTTTCTTGCTTAGATGAATTCTTGACCTATTCTTTCTTTGTTCTTGCTAGTTTAGATCTTTAATTGCTCTCTTCTTCTTCTTACACTCCTTATCATAAATTGCCTTTTTGTACCTAGCTCATTCTTTTCTTGCTTAATTAGTCTTAATCTAGTCTAGGGTTCACTTAGATTTCATTCTTGCCTTTACTTGCTTTCTTGCTCACCTTAGTTTAACAATTAAAATCAACTTTAAACCCTTAACCCTAGTCTCTGTAGTAGGAACCTATTGAAACCTACCTAGCTCTAATGCCCCCTTTTCTCTCGGTGGATCCTATACTTTCCGCCCTTCTATACTACGACACGACCCCGTGCGCTTGCGAGATAGTGTTTTTGTAGATGTAGGTGTGTTGGTCTAGGTTTATAAATATTGAAAGTAAATCCATCGTGTGTTCGAGTTTCTTGGGGCACATCTAATCAAACCTAATTGGTTAGTGTGTGCACCTCTAATTCAGGCACATCAAGCTTTTTGGCACCGTTGCCGGGGAGAAAGGCCATCGTCCTAGCTAGTTAATCTTGCTTTGAGTTTTCCTACTGCCCTCATCTTTGCTATTATTTATTCTTTATTCTTTATTCTTTGCAATATTTGTTTGTATTGGTTTTATAACTTGCCCTCTTTTGTTTGGTTTTACTTTGTGCATGTGACAAGCCACTCAGTAGAAGACAAGATGGAAGGCCAAAATGCACCCCACAAGCCACTTCAAGACTACTTCATGCCTAGAAACTACAAATTGTCGATTGCTATCAGGTTTGATCAAATGCCAGGGGAGCAATTCTCTATTCCTCCAGGTCTTCTTGGGCTCCTGCCCATCTTCTACAGCTCAGAGAGTGAGAACTCCTTCTAGCACTTAGACTCCTTTCTTGAAGTATGCTCCACCTTCAGGACGTTGACGACTCGTGATGATACATTTTGAGTTGACCTTCTTCTCTTTCTCCCTCAAAGATAGTGCCAAAGTTTGATATGACTCAAGAAGGGACATAATGAGTTGGGAAACAATGAAGAATGCCTTCTTGAGAAAATTCTACTCTATAGCAAGGTTAACACAAATGCGGTGTGTCGTGACAAGTTTTAGTCAAATGGGCAATGAGCAGCTCCACCATGCATGGGAGAGATTTAAGAAGATTTTGAGAGAGTGCCCGCACCATGAGATCCCTTTGTAGAAGCTAGTTCAATCATTCTACTCTGATTTATCTCTAAAGAAACAAGACACAATGGATTCTTCTTATTGAGGAGTTTTCATGGCTAGGACACTTGAGGAGATATGGCCTTTGTTTGAGCAGTAGGATGAAGGATCAAGAATTCGAGCTTCTAGCATGATAAATGATGGGGGATATGCCTTTGGTGTGACACCTCCTACTCATAATAACTCAAGCCCGCAAGTGATGAAGATTCTTGGTGACATGGTGAGTTTCATGAAGAACCAGGTGACAAATGTTCCTTGCCACCCGGTCAATTTTATTGAGTTCTATGGTGAGAAAAAGAAGACACCTCACTCCTATAGCTACCAAGAGTCACAAAGTCCAAAATATAGCTCAAGGCTTGGGGAAGAGGTTCTCTCTAGATTGAAGATATTTGATGATGTTCAAAAATAGGTGGCAAGGCTAGAAGAGAGAATAGAGAAGCTATCTTCCATAATTGATCTACAAGAAGAAACGTTGTCTTCAAAACCCATCATGAGCTACCATGAAGCAAGTGGACCATGCACTCTTCTCAAGATTTTTATAGTACGCCTCCCATGCAAGTGCATCCCATCTACCATTTCCAAGGTGACTCCAAGCCTTATACTCCACCTCCCCCTCCATCACCACCATTTTCCCAACAATTCACCTTCCAACCTCAATTCTCCCCTCCACCTCAATTTCAACCCTAAGTGTCTCCTCTACGTCCTCCACAGACACAACTAGATCCCCCTCTACACAGTGAGCAAGGAAGTGCTGTGATATTCTAACGAGTGGGATATCTCTTGAGCAGCCTGCAAGTCAAAGGAAGGTTGACAAAGAAAAGCAAAGGCAGCCAAGTGGTGATACTGTGATTGAAATTGCCGAAGATGATTCAGTGATACATCATGTTGATTTTGGGATACCATGTGCTCCACTTCATGCTCCATTTGCATATCCTGCCATCCCTAGTGTTCCACCTCACATTAATGCTAGCAAGGATAAAGCTAATGATCCTCCATTCATTGAAGCACTAGATGAGCCACCAGAAATGAGGAGGAGGCTAAAGCACAATGTGGATATTCTTGAGGTGTTTCGCCAAGTGAAGGTGAACATTCCACTCTTGGATGCTATCAAGAAAATCCCATCATATGCAAAGTTCCTCAAGAACCTATGCACTGTGAAGAGAAGGTCAATGGGGAGAATTCCAAATAAAGTGAAGTTGACTAAACAAGTGAGCTCCATCATACAACATTCACTTCGTGTGAAGAGAAAAGACCCAGGAGCCCCACTCATACCTAGATATATAGGGGGACATCACATAGATAGGTCATTACTTGATTTGGGATCTAGTATGAATTTGATGCCATAAATGTCTATGCTGAGCTGGGCTTAGGGAAGTTGAAGATGGCACATTGCACTCTTCATTTAGCGGATAGATCCATAAAAGTGCCTAGGGGGAGAGTGGATGATGTCTTGGTGATGATAGACAAAGTGAAAGGAACAGTGATCCCGACAGATTTCATTGTACTTGATATGGAGCTGGAGGATATGAAGATTCCCATCATCTTGGGAAGGCCATTCATATCTACACCTGATGTTGAGATACATGTTGGCAGTGGAATAATGACAGTCTCTTTCATGGACATGAAGATAAAGATCAACATATACAAGTCCTCCAACCGGTGAGTTCGAGATGATGATATTGGATATGGTCACTTCAAGAGTCCAATTGGTCATTCCGGAGATGAAAGTCATGATGAAGGAATCGATGGCAACTTTAGTGATCAAAGGGATAAGGAACATAGGTCGAATGCAAATGGGAGATGTATCTATTGCAAGAAGGGGCACATGAGGATGCCAAATGGATGAATTATTACAGAATTGCCAAGAAGCCAAGCTGAAGGCAATAAACTCAGTGCTTGTGGGAGGCAACCTACCTAGGTTTGGGGAATTTTCCACCCTACCTTCCATTTTTTATACTTTTCCTTTGTTTTTACACTTTTAAAAGAAAACACACACACACACACTTGTGTTTAATAGTTTTTTTTAGTTTTAAGATGTGCAGGTGATAACAGGGTGAAATGAAGGAAACTTGAGTACAGTTGAGGGGAACTTTCAAAGAAACAAATCACTTTGGATCAATATTTTGAGTGTTTGATGTTCTTCAAGTTGAGAATATCAGCTACAGAGACCACCATGGCCGTGGACATCCACCACGGCCGTGTGAATTAAATCAACAAGTAATAGGGACTTCAACAGTTTTGCACCAAAAGTACCACGGTTGTGGCCATCAGCACGACCGTGGCAAGTCTGCCACAACACGGTCGTGGCCTACGACCACGATTGTGGGATTTAATTTCCATGATTGGCCAAAATCACAGGGAGTAGGGCCAAAGTTTGAGAAAAATTGACAAGGGATGCACCACGGCCGTGAAGGCAACATGACCGTGCAACTTGAAGCCACCACGATTGTGCCACACAGCACAGCCATGCTGCAGCATGATTTCTACAACTTAACGCAGAATATGCAAAAATTCCAAATCATTTGCTCACTTCTTCAAAGAATAGAATGACTGTGCCCTGCTTCCTAGAAGCTGTGCAGCCCTCCGTGCCCCCTCTCCAACCCTCGAATCTCCACAAAATCGCCCCATCTCAAATCCATTCCCTACCATTTCTAGTACCTTAATCTCCAGATTCCACTCTTTTTCATCCAAAAAATCCCACATTTCTCTCCATTCCACCCCAACAGCCCCGTTCTTCAGGGAAATTCAAAATTTGGTGATTTGTACACCGATTTCGAGCAAAGATGAAGCAATTTACAAAGAAAGTGGTGGAGAAGACTAGGGATGTCATCTCCTACCAAAGGAAGCTAAGAAACAGGAACCCCCTGGATTCTTTGCTGGATCCAATTGTGGAAGAAGCGTCGAGACAACCACAACGGGGGACACTGTCATTGTCTACAGCATCACAGCCACCGCCATCCTCCGCCCGACCCTCCGTGTTATCTGTGAGACTCTCAATTTTAGCTGCATAGCCATCGGTTTCAGCATCCGGTCGTCCATTTCTTCAGCATTGCAACCGCAACCATGAACATATAGGCAACTCTTACTAGATGAAGAAGACGATGAAGAGATGCCAAAAACATAATAGACTGAGATACCACAATAGTGACCCCGTCCACAACCTAAGGTCACTATCGACAGGGCAAAGGAATCTAAGCACCTGGAGTGCTTGCCGAGTGATGATAGAAGCTATGGGATTTTTTTAGCCTATTTCCAGGGTGTGATGGAGAAGATGGGACTATTTGAGATTTTGACGTTCCTACAGGAGTCATATGTTGATCTGACATGATAGTTTTTTGCCACATTAGTGAAAGTGACTGATGATGGTGAAAATGCTATTAGAGTGATGATTGGGGACAGGAGGTGGATGATAACCTCAAGGATTCTGAATCAAAATTTTGCCCCTAGTGAAGAGATGGAGGACCTCCTAGATAGAGGGAGGATAGAGAATGACTCAAGTTCCACATATCCAACAATGTGGAAAGATTTCGCAGGCCAGAGCACATTTGTAGTGGGAAAATCAAAGACTGGTGCTATTCACAATCCATTCCTCCGCTATGTTTAGAAGGATGTTCAGAAGGTGTTCGTAAACACCATCTTTGGCAGGTATGAAAACCAAGTTATTTTTACAAAGAAGGATCTATTTGTACTTGGTTGGTTGATTAAGGGGAAGCATGTAAACCTTAGAGCGTTACTGATTGAGAATCTGAGGACAATCCCTTCCAAGAGCACAAATCCATTTGTAATGGGAGGGATTGTGACGTCTATAGCCACTGCACTGGGACATGATATGTCAAAATACACAAAGGTAGATGGAGGAAAATTGGTTGACTTGCACAACTTAGCCTGCTATTCCATGATCACCATTGTGGAGCAGAGGATCATTTACCAAGTCAACCCACCATACCCAGGAGTCTCCTTGGAGTTTCCCTACAATAATCCACCCCTCATGGAAATGTTTGGACCCACTTAGGATTTTCAGGACAGATTGAGGAGATATGAGGAGGAGCATCCCAGAGGGGATGACATCCCTGGGGTGATATTGAAATAGGGTCTAGGAGAGACCTCACAGGCAGCTGAGTAGAGACACGAAGTGGAAGATAGAGCAACACGACGAGTGAGACATCGAGAGGAAAGGATAGGAGCGTCAGAGTCACAACAACCCTCAGTGAATGCATATGACATGGCCACCATTAATGCACATCTAGAGGGCATTCAGGCAATGTAGGATAGGATACTGTAGGCACATGAGTGTTTTTAGAGGACACATGATGCATTATGGTTAGATCATTTGCAGATGCACCATCAGATCAACCATTTGTATCGGCTTCAGAATGCCGAGGTGTAGAAAAACCCCCAATGGGGGGTAGATTGGTGGGGATCTATTTTAGGATATCAGGAGACTTATCCCCCACCATAGGCAGATTACTAGGACAACTACTACGCCTACCCTACACCACATGGAGGAGCACCACCAGAGCCCCCGAGAGAGCCATGATTGTCTACCCTATCGTCCTAAACTCTAGGATCATGTTGAGTACAACATGATTTGGGGTGGTAGGGTAGGTATGCCCTAGTTTCACTTTGCAATGTACCTGCTACATTTACTTTTTCTTCCTTATCCTTGCTATCTAGTCTGGTCATCTATACTTCTTTGCATCTTTGCATGCCATGTTGTTTGCTTTCTTTTCATTTTTGTGTAATTTTCAAAAAAATTTCTCTTTTTGCCATGCATTGGATATCATGTAGATTTTTGGTAATTTTTGCATGTTTTAGCTGGGATTTACTTATTTACTGTTTAAGTTCAATAATATAGGCTTACATGTAATTGAAGGCAACTTGGCACTGTTTTGGCCAATTTTGCCCAAATTTGAGATTTCTTGTCTAACAGTGTGTTTCAACCCAATCTCTACGTTTTGGATTTAAATGATGACCTTTGACAAATGCAAGTGAATTATCATTGTTTATTGCTAAATGGTATCAATTCTTGACTTTTTACATGTGCATCACCTCTCTTATGTTTGTGAATGATTTTGTTGAATTGTGACTTGAGCAAGTTATGAGTGCTTAGTGCCTATGAAATCACATGATTGAAGTATCAATTTTAGGTTGTTCATTCATGTGGTGTGACATTGTTGGATGAAGTGTTGGAGAAATTTTCATACATGATACCTTATGTTGAGAATCATGCTAGTGACCCCTCTTTGACATGACTATTCACTCACCATCTTCTTACTCCTATGCTTCATGAAAGGATGCCAAAGTGCACATATCAGCCGTGGCCACCTCTAAAAGTTTGGGGTGACCACATATACATCTCACTACTTCACTCTCATCACCATATGCCCTATCTACTCCATGGGCAAATAAAAAGAAAAGAAAAAAATGAAAAAATAAAATAAAAGATGCTCCTATTTAAGATCATCTAAATAAATAAAAGATGAATGCTCTATGTAATAGCACTCCAAAATCTTACCGCAATCCTTTCTTCCATTTTCATACCCATTGATCTAGGAAACATTAAAACTAGATCATTTTGCTCTTTTCCACAGCCACGTGGGTCATTTGACGTGATTTCAAACATAAGGTTGAAAAGAAACAATACTCCTAGTCATCCTTGATTAACTCCATCATGAAATGGTCTACCTAGAACTACATGAAAGAAAAGATGGATAGCTTGTGTGTTTTATGCACTATATTTGAAGTTCATATGATTTGAGCTCTTTTCATGATTGGTTTGTGAAAGAAGGAGAGGAAAGGGGTGGAATGCATGTACTTAGTCACTATTGATCCCATTCAGAAATAATCATCCTTTACATTACATTTTTCATTTCATGATTGTGGAAAAAGTGCAGAGAGATTAAGTTGGAGCATACTTTAGAACAAGTATGTTACAAGTTTGCGGTGGTGATTCAACCCTATTTTAGGGCTTCATATTGTGTCATAGTGAATTTCAATCACATCTATACCTGTTATATTACATGTTATTTCCCTCAATATGCATATTTGTGTAAAATGCACTTATGGTCATTATTTGCATGTTTTTCAAGCACTTGGACCACGCTTGATGGAAGAGAGAAAGGAGTGATCTTAGGGTTTCTCTACCCTTGGAGAGACCCAAAGTGAAGTCTAATGCTCCCTCAACCTACCCCTAGTGGCCAAAGATCCAAGAAATTCCAAAAAATCAAGTCAAATTGTTGATCTAGAGACCAGCACGGCCGTGGTACCACAGAACGGCTGTGCTAGGACACTTGCAAAATCAACAGGTTCAAAGCTCATTTTGTGCAGAAATTCCCACGAACGTGGTGCACTGACTCCAGAATGGTTGTGCTACCTAGCACAGCCGCGGTACCTACAGAGAGAATGGTCGTGGAGCCGAGAATGGGTAACTGAATTTGAGCCACCACGGCTGTGGTACCCACCACAACTGTGCTAATTTCAATACAAAAGTGACCTATTCCCTGTAATTTTTCACCTAAATCACCATGGTCATTCTCATCCACCACAACCATTCTCACCCCTCCCCACTACGGCCGTGGTGACCACCACGGTTGTGCTACGTGCAAAAACCTAGCTACTTTTGCACTACTTTTCCCATACTACCCCTACTTGACCTAATGCTTCCCCCACACCTATATATACCTAGGTGGTAGCTCCAACACGAGATTATCTACCTTCTACCACCTCCTAGCACCCCATTTTCCCCCTTTGCCATTCCACTCCATTTCCACCTCCATTTCACCATTTCCACCACCAAAAACCTCATTTCCTAGCCTTCCATCCACTTCCCACCATCATTCCACACCATTCAATCTGAGAAGGAGGAGGTCGCCCTTGCAACATCTGGAGAGGAGGATTCACTCATCTACACCGAGCTCCATGGCTACTTCTTCCTCTTTCTCTTCTCTTTTTGTACTTTGCATTATTATGAGTAGCTAGGCCCCTTGGGTGGGTTGTTTGGGGTGTAAATGTTACTTTGATACCATGTTGGGGGGGATGACATGTAAACTTTGTAATTCTATTTTCTAATGATTATGTTCTATTTCTGTCTCATTCTCCATAAATTGCTTGTTGGTTGGTGCTTGAAATCACCTAGGAATTTAGGGAAATTGACTATATGTATGAATTTGGGGATTTTCTCCTAGGTCCAATTCTTGGATCCCTAGCTAGATACCCATCTTCCTACATTATAATCAATTCTCCTAGCCCTAAGTGAGAGATCTAAGTAGCTAGTTTAGATGAAATTGGTGTATTTTCCATGGAGCTTTCTCAGGGCTAGAATGTGGGTGATAGGAGGCCTATAACCTCACTTCCACCCCCATTACTAATCTCAAGCCCTAATCATCCTAAGATCATCTAACCTAGAAACCTAGTCTTGTTTAGACTCCAATTGAATTACACCAAGCACTAACCCAATTAAGCCTTGCAAGGGTAGTAGGGAGTGTTAGGGATTAGTTCCCCTATACACAACCTAACATATCCATGGCCAGTTAGTAGCTTAGGTTAATTCTTTAGACTCTAACTTGTTGTTTGGTTTGGATAATCTAAGTGGAATCATAATGTTCCTATGTCACCCCCCAACATGAGTGATAAGTGCACCTTTAAACAGCCCACATCTCCCTTAATTACTATAAACCATAGTTTATATGCTTCTTAGCTAGTGTTAGCTTAATTAGCTCCTTTCTTGCTTAGATATATTCTTGCCCTGTTCTTGCTTTTTTCTTGCTAGTTTAGCTCTTTAATTGCTCTCTTGTTCTTCTTGCATGCCTTAGTGTAAATTTCCTTTTCGTACCTAGCTTAGTCTTTTCTTTCTTAATTAGCCTTAATATAGTCTAGGGTTAACTTTGATTTCATTCTCACCTTTAATTGCTTTCTTTCTCACCTTAGTTTAACAATCAAAATCAACTTTAAACCCTTAACCCTAGTCTGCATAGTAGGAACCTAGCGAAACCAACCTAACTCTAGTGGCCCCTTTTCTCCCTATGGATCGACCCTATTCTTGTCACCCTCCTATACTACGACACGACCCCGTGTTCTTGTGGGATAGTGTTTTAGTAGATATAGGTGTGTTGGTCTAGGTTTATAGATATTGAAAGTAAATCCACTGTGTGTTTAAGTTCCATGGGGCACATCTAATCAAACCTAATTGGTTAGTGTGTGCACCTCTAGCTTGGGCACACCATGCGGATTTTGGCATGTGTCATGGGGTCTTATCTCATGAGGCATCAATTGATAGAATCATTAACCCATGAAGGGAGGAATCAACAAAAATATGATCCATTTATCAAAAATTTCTTATTCCCACTCGTCAGTTAGAGGGACCAATGTTTCCTATGTTGGTGTGGAAAAAATGAAGCTCAAGCCTATCATTGAAATCAAGAATTTGGATCAAAATCATGCAAATTAACATAAAATAAATAAAACCTTAATGTAAACTAGTTCTAAAGTAAAATGATAGAAATAAATGCAAGACAAGATGAAAATTCAACTAAAACAAGCAATACATTCTTCACAAGTAACATAACTCCCCTCATACCAGGCCATCCAATGCCTTAAAGCACTAGACAAGACACAAGAAGCCTCTAATAGGGAGCTAATGGTATGAAGAAATCAAAAACACCACTTGTTAAGAGAAAGGAGATAACAAAAAGTTATATAAGGAGAGTAGAATAACACAGATAGGGGCTTGTCCAAGCATAGAATAAAAGCAAGTTAAAGCATGCACTTCAACAACTCAAACAACAAGATAAAGCAGAAAAATAATAAATCACAATTTTGACCCTCAAGATGATAGAATTTGCCCAAAAAGTGTTAGGGCTCATGGCAAAGCGATGAGCCTTTCTCAGAAGGCTGTTTCTATTAAAAAAAACTAGTCATGCACCAAAAACTTAAATTGGAGAAAAAGCTGCATGAAATCCAGAAAAATGCTCCAATTTCTACATACCATGTAGATTTATGTATGCTACATCACAAAGTTATGCAAGCCACTCAAGATAGTAGATATGCAATTTAAGGAACAAATGTGAGCATGTATGAGACAATATACAAGCATAGCATATAGTGAAATACCACTTGATGAGCAAAGATACCTATTATAAACAAGGTTACAGCTACATGTGTGTGAAATACTAGTAGAATTTATAAGAGGTTAGGACTACTAGTAGGATCCAGATCATAGAAAGAGATACCAAAGGATACACAAGATAAAGCAAGCTATGAGTAGATGTGGAGATATATCCAAACAAAGAGAATCAATTTTAGAAGCAAGTAAGGATATAACTCACTAAAAAGTATGCATCATTACCAAAAGATGGTCACCACTATGAACCTCAAGATTGTATCCAAACAAGATATACAACTAGATATATGTACCAAGTTAGAGCACAATGGATCGCAATTTCAGACACAACCAAAAGATCCAAAGAGATCATCATTAAAACTTGCAAAACAACTCAAAGAAAGTAATTACAAGATATAGATATACCAATTTAGAGCAATTAGAGAGATAGAGTTGTAAGTAAGATAGGAAATTTAAATCATGGCAATATGCATATATAAAGGTACCAAAAGGAGTGCCATAGAATAAGGTCAATGGTTGAGAAAATCTAGTTGAGAGGAAAATTCTCATTGAAATAGCCAACTATATATTTTGTGCACAGTGCTATCGATCGAGTTCTGTGTATTGGCAACTCGACCGAGAACAGTTGTTGGAAACACCCATTGGTGCCTATCGGTCGAGTTTCAAACTGGACACACTCAACTGACAAAGCTTCTATCAAAAAGCACATATATATATGAAGAACATATCTAGAGGCATGATAAGAATATAAGCCATATCCAAACATGTGTAAGAAAGTTAGTAATGCACTATGAAAGCATTAGAAATAGTTTTTTATCACAAATGTGAAGAGAAATACAAAATACCACTTTTGACTCAAAAACCATATGTATAGTGCACACTATCATGACAAAAATAAGTTAGGATAGGTTATAAGCAAGTAAACCTTTACCTTTGTTCTTACCATTCCTTTTTCCACTTGTTTTCACCCTCTACACATATCACCTTTCTTCTTCCATGTGGATTGAGAAGTCAATTTGCAATTCAATAGCTCAAGTCAACCCATTGGCAAGTACCTATATGAAGAAAGATGAAATGGTCCCCAATCATGTTTTTGGGTCCGGAGGGGTTAGCTTAGAAACCCAAGTCCTATTGGTCTTGGGTGCTTTCCTAAAAGGACAACAAGTAGAATAATGACCAATACCATTTCAATAGTTGCATGTGCCCATAGTCTTGGAACTAGAGGATTCTCCATGGAAGATTGGAGGTCCTTTACCTTTGTTGTTCCTTTGACTACTATCATACGCCAAACTATGTCTACCAATTTGTTTAGTAGTATGGTGTAGGATATCATTAAGATTCTTTTTACCAACTAAGAATATTTACAAAGAAGATCTCAAACTATGATTATCATGGATAAGAGAAGTAATAGTAGAAGACAAATGATTTAAATTATCTCTAGCATGCAAAAGATTATTTTCTAAGAAAAGAGCTTTAGTTAAATAAGAATATCTATCAATATGAAGAGCAGAAACATTATTCTCTCTACTAGTAAACTAGAACAAGATTCAAGAACATTGATTTTAGCAAGAAAGGAGGCATTTTCCATTTCAAGCAAAGCAATCTCAGAGAGATAAACATCATTTTCAGATTCTAATCCTTGCAAAACAAAATCTTTGTCCTTGTTTTCAGATTTAAGAACTTCAATATCATGCATGAGAGAATCAACAATTAAAGAATGCTCTTCATTAGAACTAGGCAGAAGAGGTTGAGATTCTAGAAATCTAATCTTATTAAGCAAACTAGCATTTTCAAGTTTAAGAGAGTCTACTTGGCTAAGACAAGAATTTTTATCATCAAGCAAGCAAGAATTATCATGTTCAAGATCATCTAATTCTACATGCATATTATCAACAATTCTAGCAAGCTTTTTCTTTTTCTTTTTAGAAGACTTAAGAGAGGCATGGGTAGCATTAATGATAGCAAATAAAGGTTCTTTATCCAAAGAGTTTAGATTTACCTCATTTGATTCTTTTCTTGTAGAATCTATAAGAGAAAAATGGCATTGTCCTTCAACACTAGAGCTTGAGCTTGATCCTCCACTTGAATCTTCACTTGAGCTTGAGTTGGAGGAGTCACTTGAGCTTGAGTGCCATTTCTCCTTCTTCATGTACTTCTCTTCTCTTTCCTTGTGATGATGTAGACAATCTATCTTTAAGTGACCCTTCTTTCAAAACTTGAGGCACCGGATTGCGGAGGAATTCTTGCCTTTGTAGAATCTACCCTTGGAGTACATGGCATCTTTTTCAACATGAGAGGATGGAGAGGTTTGTCCCATAATAGCTTCAATTTGAGCTTTCATTTCAGCCTTCTTCATTCTCTTTAGCTCTTTCTCCTCTTGTCTTTCAACTTCTTCTCTCCTGGCAAGTGTGACTTCATGGGCTTGTAGATTTCCAATGAGATCTTCAATAGGAATATCCTTAAAAGACCTTTCTTATTCAATGGAAGTCACCTTGGGTTCCCACCTCTTGGGAAGAGTTCTAAGGATCTTTGAGTTGATCTCTCCTCTAGACATAGGATGACCTAGGACAGCAAGACCATTCACAATGGTGTTGAGCCTATGGTACATATGAGCTATCTTCTCCTCCTTTCCTATCTTGAAGTTCTCAAACATCCCATTGAACATGTAGATTTTTCTTTCCTTCACTTGAGTTGTACCCTCATAAGTGACACATAGCATTCTCCATTTCTTATAGGCTGTTTCTTGTGAAGAAATCCGGTTGAACTTGGTGGGGGTCATGGAGGCATAGACGATGTGCATGGCTCTAGCATTCAAGGTTGCTTTCTTTAAGGTAGCCTCATCCCATTCTTTAATCTTTGTCTTTGGTAGCTTGTATGGGCTAAGCACCATTTGCCACATCTCAAGATTTGATCCTTGGATGTAGAATTGAAGCCTTCTTCTCCAATAGAGGAAATTTCTCCCATCAAAGATTGGAAGGTTGATCAAGTATCTCCCTCCTTGTTAGTCACCCATCTTCTCCTACTTGTTGAAGTATGCTTGGAGAAGACCCGCTCTGATACCAATTGTTGGATCCTAGATGGGTGATTAGATGCTCTAGAGGGGGGTGAATAGAGCTGAATGCACTTAAACAAAATTCATTATAACTTCAAGATATATCATAAGATAAGGTTGCTAAATGGGAAATTTGAGTGCAACTAAAACATGCATAGTAAGGGGGAGAGCGATTGAACATACACCAATTGACAAGGTATTTAGAGTGGTGTTACACTTCAAGCTAGAAGTGAGTCAGTCCACTACCTAGAGAGGTCAACCTCTAGGATTTCTTAATCATTAAACTCTTGTATTCATTCATAAGACTTACAATACATGACCACCAAAGGACTTACCTATCCAATATAAAGAGTATTCATCCTTACCAAGGACTTACCCACTTTACTAGGAGTCTTCTGCCTTCTTCTAAGGACTTACCTACTCTTGCAAAAGTCTTCAGCCTTCAAGTAATTACCCGCTCTTCTTAGATCTTCAGCCTTTGACTTCACCTTCACTCGAAGAAGCTTCCACCAAGGACTTACCCACTTGAACAAGGAGTCTTCTGCCTTCACCAAGGGCTATCCCACTCTTGTTCCAAGTCTTCAGCCTTGATCTTCAGCAAGGGACACCTTACCTTGTTCTTCTTCACCTCTCTTAGCCAATTCGTGGTTGAAATGAGAGATAGATAGGTGGTAGAAGTGAGAGCCTCACAAGATATACATGTAATACTAGCTCTCTTATAGATTTCCTACTCACACTAACGAATGTAGCAAGTGATTAAGCTTAGAGAGATAGAGGAGGCTATAGGAAGCACTCAACTATAGAATAGAAACCTCACATAGAGTTTTGTATTGAATGCTCAACCTTGGAATGAAGCCCAAGGGGTACTATTTATAGCTGGGGATGCCTCTTAGTCTAGGGGAACACTTAAGAACGAAAACTAGCCATTTTGTGACTTGTAAAATATATATTTTCACTTGTTGCAACTCCATACAGTGCAATCGGTCGCGTTTCTATAAAGGTAAATCGACCGATCCCACTAAAAGACAAGACCAATTTATGCCATCGGTCGAGTTTGTCCTGGGGTAACTCCACTGATTCACTTAAATTAGTTTTGGTCAGTAGAGGGATCAGTTGAGTTCTGTGAAGTGTAAACGCGACCGATCAAAAGTCATTTTCAAGATCCAATCAGGATCGGTCGAGTTTGCAACTCAACTGATGAACAACCTGATGTGAATTTTAGAAAATTGCTTTTGAGTGCTTAAATATTCGATCTAAGTGCTCCTGATTTTTTTTAAGCTTAATTACAAGTCATATAATCATTACAAGTAATTTATAACATGATTCTAATGGATTTACATCATATTATAAAAACGTGCACTTGTATTGACTTTGACTTGTCTTTTCTCCAAGTTGAGATGTGCCAATTAGGGCATTTGGAGTGTGTCTATACCTAATCTGAAATCACTCAAGTAGAGACATTAGACACAATTAATTGGAATGGTTTATTCATCATCAAAACAAGGGTTTTGTCAATTTAGACAATGAGTCAACATTCTCCCCTATTTTGAAGATGACAAACCATTCCATAAATGTATTGAAAGAATTTAAGTAAAGTCATACCTTTGGAGAAACCTAGGGGTTTCAATAGAATTGAGTTCATATGATCCCCCTCAATTGATGCTAGTGGAGTTCTCATACTCTCCCTCAATTGATGTTGTTTCTCCTGCATGAGCTTTCATAACATTTATAGATTACTATGTCTTCTACTCAGATATGTTCTACACATATGTGTCTTCTCCCCATTACCTTCTCCCCTTTACATGGATATGCTTCTCCTCTTCATGTAAGATACACCTTCTCCCTCTTTTTTCAAAAGATGACACACCTTTCTCCCCCTTTGTCATTTCAAAAATGGGGGTATGAAGAAATAAGAAACACCACTTGTTAAGAGAAAGGAGATAACAAAAAGTTATATAAGGAGAGTAGAAGAGCACATATAGGGGCTTGTCCAAGCATAGAATAAAAGCAAGTTGAACCATGCACTTGAACCACTCAAAAAGTAAGAGAAAGTGCTGTAGAAAAATAATAAATCGCAATTTTGACCCTCAAGATGATAGAATTTTCCCAAAAAGTGTCAGGGCTCATGGCGAAGCGATGAGCCTTGCTTAGAAGGATGTTTGTGAAAAAAAACATACTAGTCTTGCACCAAAAACTGAAACAGGAGCAAAAAGCTGCATGAAATCCAAAAAAATGTTCCAATTTTTACATACAATGTAGATTTATGTATCCTGCATCCCAAAGTTATGCAAGTAACTCAAGATTGTAGATATGCAATTTAAGGATCAAACTTGAGCATGTATGAGACAATATACAAGCATATCATATAGTGAAATACCACTAGATGAGTGATAACATTGTACTTTACATACTTTCTATATATATTTTACACCACTTTTAGTATAACTTTAGTTAACTTTTCACATAATTTCTCTATCTTTTTGACCAAAGCCTTGTTTAAATGATTTCAGGAATCAACACAACTTAGGTCGCGATTTTTGGGAATGGCAACCATGATTCCAACGCACCAGACATCTCGAAGCCTCAGACAATAAGCGGAGACCGTGATCGTGCTTATCCAGAGACCACGACCGCGGTTATTTAAAGATCGTGACTGCGGTTATTCAAAGATCGTGACCGCGATTATTCAAAAACCGCGACCATGGTTATTCAAAGACTGCGACCGTGGTTATAGGAGGACCACGACCAAGCTGGATCGTGACTAGAGAGGAATAAGGCAGAGACCGCGATGGCGGTCTTGCCCTCACTTAACAGAATAACTGCGAACGCAGTTCTAAGTTGGTGGAATGTGCCTATAAATAGTGCACCCACCTGTCTTGTCAAGGGGGGGAGATGAGAGATCAGTTCACGAGGCCACAAAGTGTTGCTGTGTTCTAGAATTGTCTCCGACCATTTATACATCAGTCTTGGATCTCTAGGGGTGGAATCTGAGGAGAGAGAAGACGAACGCCTACCCCTTCTTCGAGAGGAGAAGGCCATCCACGTGGTAGATCTAGATCTGAAGAAGTAGTGTATAGTATCACGTTTCTTCTCTTCCAGATCTTTCGTTTCACCTGTTGTACCCCTTCCCCCTTCGTGGTATCTTATGGATCTGTCTTTTTGTAATGCCGTCATGTTGCCCGCAAACATGAGCAGCTAAACACCTTAATTTGGGTTGGGAGTAGCCACTAAGGCTCTCCCAACATTTCTATTGTCTCTTTCTTTTGAATATACATATTCTTATCAAGATTATTTCCATGAACTGGTTTTAATGCTTCACTTGTATGCTTAGCTACCATCTTGTGATGTTTGATTGTTTATATTTCGAGAGTAATATCACTTTTATCCCGTGTCATGGAGTGGTATGAATGCCCGAGAGTGTTGGAATGCTAAAGAGGTTTTTGAGTTGTCATCTCGAGAGAGAGAGGCTTCTTTTAGACTTAGATCTATCCTCATCTTGAGAGAGAGTGGAATAGACATTTGAATGGTTGCATGTAATCTTGATATGAGTATTCAAGAGAGAGAGATAGTATTACATGTTGGTTAGGTGCCTTAGTTGGTGAACCCCAACCTGGGTTTCCCCCATATACTTGTTTACAGTTTGTTTCTTTTTCTCCTTTTTATTTTTATTGTTCTTGTTTATATGCTACCGTTCCTGAGGGAACATCTCTTTATCCTTTTTTTTCAATTGGAGTATAAGAGTGTTTGATTCCACGTTCTTAACACGACCAACCTTGTCCCAGTGTTCGACCTCAGTCGCTACATCGGACCCCGTTTATCGTTGCGGGGGACTGAGAGTCAGGTTATCGCTTTCAAAGTCTGACTACTTTAATCCACTCCTTTTAGATGTGTGATTTAGGTCGGTCAACATTTTGGCACCGTTGTCGGGGACAAGGAAAAATGACACTGTTAAGAACCCGAGTCTGCTTACTATACTCCCATGCCTCAAGCTTAGCAATAAGTTTGATAGAACCGTTACTTTAAGTTTGCTAACCTGGGTTTGTGTAGAGTAGTTCATTTGGACCAGTTCGGTTTCCTAACTTGACTGTACGATCTATTCAGGTACCTAGGAAGAAGCAGCTTGTTTGACTTGACTCCTTTTTGCCATGTCGCCTCGTGTAGACGTTACCCTTTCAGGCGACGAGCAGATCGTGAGGAATGAACAACACCCATCTCCACCAGCAACATATGAAGATAGAGGTGGCCGTTATAATGATGACCATCCGTATCAAGAGCAAGAAAAGTAACATGAAGAGGATGATTGTCATTACGAGGAGCATCGCCATCGTCACAGGCACAAAAGAAACCATAACAATCACGAGAGAAATCACAAGAAAAACGATAGCAAAGATGATGAGGGGGAGGAGAAGAGTCTTTGAGAGTTGGCAGCTACAAAAGCCAACAACTCAAGATGTCTTGTGATCATCCCAAGGTTCGATGCAGTGAACTTCGAACTGAAGCCAACTGTAATCTCTATGATCCAGAACAAAAGCTTTTAAGGGATTTCAAAGAACGATAACCCTTATCATCACCTCGACTCTTATAAGAATATATGTGACACCGTCAAGATGCGGGGAGTTCCGCAAGAAGTCATTTATTGCAAAGGTTTCATTTTATCCTTAGAGGACAAGGCACTATCCTGGTACCTTGGATTACCGCATCAAGATTTGAGGGGATGGTACCCATTGGCTGATGCTTTTGTAAACAAGTTCTACCCCACAGAGAAGACTACTCGTAACAGGTAGAAGATCACGTCTTTCACACAGAGACCAGGTGAGAATTTGCATGATGCCTAGGAAAGGTACTAGGAGTATTAGAGAGATTTCCCTCACCATAATTATAAGAAGGGTTTCCTAATAACGACGTTCTACAATGGTTTAACACCAGACGAGAGAGTCTCGCTAAATGTAGCAGCAGGAAGCGACTTCCTCAGTAAAAAGCCTAGTAGATCCAAGAAAATCATCGAAAACATGGCTCAGTTACAATCTGGGACTGATTATGACAGGACCGATAGAGGGTGTGCCAAAAAGGCCACCAATGAAGGGTCGTCAATTGAATCAAAGGCTCTCGTGGAAATCACATCTCAGATACAAAAGATAGCCATTGATGTTCAACAATTGAAGGAATCAGGAGGAAAGGGGAAGAAGCACATTGAAAAAGTGATGAAATGTTTCACTTGCAGCAAAGGTGGGCACGGAATAGATAACTACATATACACCCGACCCAAAGAATTAAGTGAAAGCGAGTCTGAGTAGGAGGAAGCTAGAAATATCTCTTATTCTAACTTTAAGAGACAGGATCACCCATGTTTCAGTTATGGCAACAAAGACACTACAGGGAATTTGCATCAAATGAATAATCCACCCAAGCAACCACCAGGTTTTGAGAAGAGAGGCGGACAAGGTCAGTACACCAAAACAAGTACTTTCTAGACAAACAAAACCCACTATCAAGGTCAAGGGAGGTATCAAAACCGCCAAGCTGCAAGCACAAGTCAAGGACAAGAACAAGCTCAAGGACAGAGTCAGGCAAGGAACAATAGTCAACCTAAATTAGTGGGCCAACTATTCGATTTCATCATGAGACAGGACACGATAAACAATCAACTAGCACAAAGTGCACTATCCAACTCTGGCGACCTAAATACGATGTAGGTCCAAATGGCAGATATGCAAACACATCAATGCCAGATAGACCAACAGCTCGCTCAGTTGGCCGAGCTGGTGAAGAACCCTTCAGGGAAGATACCATCTAACACCGATTCTACTAAGATGGCGGTCCTTAGATCGAGAAGGACAGTAGAGCGCCCTGAGGTGATAAGATTTTAAGAACCGGAGCCAGAGATTATTATAGAGAAATCAGCCGAAGGAGAGAACCAACAAGCTCAAGTTAGAGAACCAGAACCTGTAGAGGACATATTAGCCAAAAGGAGTCAATACTCCCCGAGATTTCCATTTCTGTACAAACTCATAAAGGCACATCTCAAAAAGAGGTTTGAAAAGTTTATGGAGTCAGTGAAAAAGTTCCACCTCGATGTGCCATTTCTGGATGCTTTAGAAGAAATGCCAACATATGCCAAGTTTTTCAAGGACCTAATCACAAAGAAAGGAAGAGGAGGAAGGATTGAAATAGTGCACTTAGGCAGTATGTCAACTGCTTTTGTAAAGGCCGAGTTACCTACCAAGAAGAAGGATCCTGGAGCCTTCAATATACCTTTTGCTGTGGGAGATAACATTGAAAGAAAATGTCTCACTGACTTGGAGGCTAGCATCAGTCTTATGCGTTTAAGCCTCACACAACGATTGGGACTAACTGATATGGTCAGGACCAATATGAGAATCGAGTTGGCGGTCCATACTTTCAAAAGGCCCGTTGGAGTAGTTGAAGATTATCCGATTCGTGTGGGAAGATTTGTCATCCCATGTGATATTGTTGTCATTAACACTATTGAAGACCCTGAATGCCCTATCACCTTTGGACGTCCTTTCTTGGTGACCGGGAGGGCACTGGTTGATGTCACTGAAGGCATCATAACTCTGAGTGTCGTAAATGACCACATTGATTTCAAGGTAAAAGACACCATGAAGGGACCATCCCTTCTCGAATATGCTTACTTCATGGATAGCTACAACCAATATTGTGAAGAAGTAGAAGAAGATACAGTTGTAGTAGACCCTCTTATGAGGGCGTTAAACAATCATGATTCGAAAATCGGAGATCTCGAGGCCACGAAGTGCTGCTACGTTCCAGACTCATCTCCGACCATCCATACATCAGTCATAGATCTCTAGGGGCGGAAGCTGAGGAGAGAGAAGACAGACGCCTGCCCCTTCTTCAAGAGGAGAAGGCCATCCATGCGGTAGATCCAAATCTAAATAAGTAGTGTGTAGTATCACGTTTCTTCTCTTCCAGATTTATCATTTCATCATGTTGTACCCCTTTCTCCCTTCGTGGTATCTTATGAATCTATCTTTTTGTAACTCCGTCATGTTGTCCAGAAACATGAGCAGCTCAACACCTTAACTTGGGTTGGGAGTAGCCACTAAGGATCTCCCAACATGTATATTGTCTCTTTTATTTGAATATACATATTGTTATAAAGATTATCTCCATGCACCTGTTTTAATGCTTCACTTGTATGCTTAGCTACCATCTTGTTATGTTTGATTGTTGACATCTCAAGAGAGTAATATCACTTTTATCCCATGTCATGGAGTGGTATGAATGCACGAGAGTGTTGGAATGCTAAAGCTTTAACCAATTGTTTTCCTGCGAGGTTTTTGAGTTGTCATCTTGAGAGAGAGGCTTCTTTTAGACTTAGATCTATCCTCATCTCGAGAGAGAGTGGAATAGATGTTTGAATGGTTTCTTGTAATCTTGATATGAGTATGTAAGAGAGAGAGAGAGATAATATTACATGTTGGTGAGGTACCTTAGTTGGTGAACCCCTACCCGGGTTTCCCCCATATACTTGTCTACAGTTTTTTCTTTTACTCCTTTTTGTTTTAATGTTTTTTTTGGTGCACGTAGGGTGTTGCCTTTTTACTATTTTCCAAAAAAGAACGGGTACAAGACTGTAGCCATTTAAGGGAAAAAACAAAAGCTATACAGAAAACAAAAAATTAGCTACTCAAAGCTTTAATGTCATCTAAGCAGGCCTCCCAGAGTTTCCAACTATCTGTGCAAATGCCCCTGAAAGTCCTCGTATTCCTTTCTTTCCAGATCGCATGTATAATAACACCGGCCGCAATCTTTTCACTCCCTTTAAGATTAAGTAAATCTGAAAAGCAATTAAGGATCAACGGACTACTGCTGTACCTCCTCCAGTAACCCCAAAACTCAGCCGCAAAACTACATCCAAAGAAAAGATGATTTACATCCTCTTCACAGGCACAACAAAGAACACATCTAGATGCCAGCTGAAAGCCTAATCTCTTAAGGTAATCAGTGGTCGAAATCCTTCCAAGGAAACACTTCCACAGCAGCATAGAAAACCTTCTCGGCATACTTCTCCAAATCCAGTGCCCCCACTGAACCTTTTGATGTTTCTTCCTAACCACATTCCAACAGTCTCTCAGCCTGCAAGACTTCTTTAACCCAAACAGAATTTGGTCATCATCACCATCATGAATAAACGTATCCTCCACAAAGCCATTCAACAGAAGGGAACCACGAAAAGAAGGGATATTCCACCTTCCATCTTTCAGACAAGCTTTGACTTTGCAATTAAGACCAAGCCCCATTCTAAACATTAGATCAAGATTAATCAACTCAATGAGCTTCCTTTTACCCCTAAGCCAAGGGTCTCTCCAAAACAGAAATTTCTTCCCATTACCCAAGCTGAAAACGATCTCTTCTAAAAGAAGTTTCCTTAGCTCGAGCATCCTCCTCCACAACCAAGAATTAGAGGCTCTCGAGCTCACAGACCAAATCAATTCCTTCTTAATGTATCTACCATTAATCCACCTTACCCATAAACTCTCCTTCTCAGTAGCAATGTCCCATAGATTCCTTATCAGACCAGCTTTAGACCAATCATCAATGCGTCTAATACCTAGGCCACCCTCATCTTTAGGCCTACAAATAGTATCCCAAGCCACAGTATGCAAATGTTTCTTTTATTCCGTATCTCTCCATAGAAAGTCTCTCATAATCTTCTCAAGATGTTTAACAACAGACTTCGGAAGGGGAAAGGCAGAGGTCCAAAAGATACTATAAGAAGATAGAGTAGAAATGATCAACTCCACTCTACCAGCTTGAGAAAGAAGCTTTCCATTCCATGCATCCAACTTTGAGAGGAACTTATCCACAATAGGGCTACACATTTCCTTCGTGAGTCTCCCAGTAAACAAGGGAACACCCAAATATCGGACAGGCAGAACACCAACCTCCATGCTAAGAATACTACTCAAATCCTCATCAGTAGCATGCTTGCTTAAAAAAATATGGTTTTTATTGTTATTCAAGCACAGACCAGAAACACTGAAGAACGTATCAAGAATCTCTTTCAGACACATAGCATTACTTCTATCAGCTCGAGCAAAAAGTAATAAATCGTCAGCAAAGATAATATGGGACACATCCACAGTACCAGCAGAAATAGGACACCATCTATCCTTCCTCAGTTCAGAATTAATAATAGATGTCAAACCCTGCATGGCAATGACAAAGAGCAAGGGAGAGAGGGGGTCACCCTGTCTTACTCCATTAGTGGCCATAAACTCTTCAGTAGGAACCCCGTTCACCATAACTCTATAAGTAGCAGTAACAAAGGACTCATGAATCCAATTCAGCCAGCACACAGGAAAACCCATATTACTCATCAAGAAGAGGATATAATCTCTCCTCACAGAATCATATGCTTTGGCAAGATCAGCTTTCACTCACATAAGATTTTGAGAACCTCCAAAAGTACTAAGAACTTCATTCGCCAATAAAATAGCATCACCAATATTCCTACCCTTCACAAACGCCACTTGGTAAACATCAATAATCTTGGGCAGAACCAAAGCAAGACGATTAGCCAGGATCTTTGCAATTACTTTGTAAATCGTATTACATAAAGAAATCGGTCTGAAATCCTTGAGATTGACAGCACCCTGAACCTTAGGAATCATAGTGATGATCGTACTATTACATTCCTTGAGAAGTCTACCAGACTTAAAGAAATAAAGGATAGCATTGATAATCTCATCCCCCACCACACTCCACATCTCCTTAAAAAAGAGTGCATTAAAGCCATCAGGCCCCGGGGCTTTATCACTACTCAACTTCAAAAACACCTCTTCAACCTCCTTCCTCATCACCTCCCCACAAAGAAGATTATAGCTACCATCATCTATCTTTGGCAACACCCACTCCTCTCTCCAATCAACTCTGTCCATAGTTGTTCCATTATAGAGGTTAGAATAGAAATTCTTGATTCTCAGCCTTATGTCATCAGAATCGTAAGTCTTACTACCCACATTATCAATAAGAACATTTATATTGTTACAGATTCTTCTAGTTTTCAGCGAAGCATAAAAGAAGGCAGAGTTTTTATCACCTTCCTTTAGACATTGGACCCTGCTCTTCTGACGTAACAAGCTCTCTTCATAGCAAAAAGCCTTAACAATATCATCCCTTAAACCAACCAACTTCCTTTGAAGATCAGCATTACTCGGATCAGCATCAACAACCCTTTGTAACTCAAACAACTCACTCTCCAGCTCTCTAGACTTAGAGAAGAAGTTACCTACAACCTCCTTATTCCATTTCCTCAAAGCACATCCCACACCAAACAACTTCCTGTAAACAACAAACATTGGGGTCCCAGCCACATCAACATTTCTCCAGGCTTCAGTAACCACTTTCTTAAAAGATTCTTGCTTCGTCCATGCATTAATAAAATGAAAAATGGAGCCTCCTTTCTTCTTTGTCCCAAGTCTGAGCATTAAAATTTTATGATCACTAACCACAGTAGGGACCACTTCACCCCAAAAACAAGGAAAAGCCGAAAGGAAATTAACATTGGTGAAGATGCGATCAATCTTGGAGAACGTACTCACATCTCTCCTGCTATGACTATCCCAGGTGAAATAAAAGCCTTTAGTTTGCATCTCAATTAAGTCCACATCAGCAATGACCTTATTGAAATCCACCATGCTTCGAGAAGAAGGTGGTTGTTTACCAGACTTTTCCCTTGAGAGCCTGACGACATTAAAATCACCAACAACGCACCAATGAACAGGAATCATGTTCTTAATACAACCAAGAGAGTTCCATAATAAGGTACGATCAGCATCAGGATTAGCACCATAAACAACAGTTAAATCAATCTTCAGAAGACCCTTAGATAAGCTACAATGAATGCACTGCTCATTACAAAGAGACGCCTCAATATCCATATCTATGTCTTCCCAAACAATCAAAATGCGGGTGTACAAGTACATGTCAGAGTTATCAAGAAACTTAGCATTGGACCAAATACTATCAACAAAATCTTTCACATCTTTCTTTTGAAGCCTGGATTCAAGGATAATATAGACATCCGCCTTATTCCTCCTCACTTCTTCCCGAATGCGAGGTACTTTATTTCCTCCCCCCTCACATTCCAGGAACAGATCGTAAGAGACTCAACCATTTGGGGGCATGAGAGGAGAAGCAACAGTCATCTCAGCCGCAGCCATAGATGTAGGAACAACCTCATTCAGAATTTCCCCCTCATCAAAATTTGAAAGAGGAGAGAACTTGTTCAATGACTCCAGAATGGATCTAGTTAAAACTTTTACCAATACCTCTTGGGGCCGATTTGGTTTTCTTCTTGGTGGCCACCCAATCTGCTCCTGAAGTAGCTTCAGGGGTAACCTTCTCCCTAGAATTGACCGAAGTTCCTGGAACACTCAGAACCTTTGCAGCAGTTACAGTAATATCACCATCGACCTCCGACGATTGAGGAACAAGAGCACTTGAGGGTTGATCAGAATCTGGAATACCCTCCATGGCATCAGTGAAAACCTCCAACTCATCCTCTTCCACACCAATCTTCAGAATCCATTTCTTAACAACTTTCCTTTTTAGGGAATTTCCGTCCTTCTTTACAAGATCCAAACACAGAGATTGTTCATGTCCAAAGAGGCCACACGTCGAACACTTTGCAGGTTCCCATTCATACTCAAAGGAGATGGAATCAACTTGACCATCATCACTCTCAATCTGAAGTTCCTTTGGATACGAGAAGTCTGAAGAGATAACCACTTGAATCCGAGCAAACTCCAATCTAAGAAACTCAGAAGTTAGTTTATCCGAACGCAGCGGAATGCCCAAAACTGAGCCAATCTTGCTAAACATCTTCGGGTCCCAGAGCTCAAGCGGAAGATTGAAGATCTTAATCCAGATCGGGATCTCATTGAGCTTTATCTTCTCAAGAGGTTCACCTCGCTCCCACTTCTTAATGATGAGAGGCCTACCCGCTACGAACCAGGGACCTCCATCAATAGCCGTCTTCATATCCTCATCATTGTCGAACATAACAATGAACAGACCCTTGCCACGCGATCTCACTTCAATAGATCCTTTCACATTCCAGATTTGAGCCAGGTGCTTCACCAGAGTAGGCCAGTGTGGCTTTAGACCAACTACATACCCGACTGCCGTTCTGCTCCACCTGGAGATATTCCTCTCGGCAATCAGTTTAGGATAGAGCAGCTTCCCCTCCGACAGACGGACTTCAGTTTTCTTCAGAGAAATAGGGTTATTCAACGTCTTCTCCTTAAACAGACTAGCCCAGCTGAGCGGCGCTTTTAGATTTGGCTCACCGGGCACAGAGGCCAGCCCAGGATCAGGAGGATTTGACGCCGCTGTCTCCTTCGCAGTTGTTTCCGCCGTCGCCCCCGCAATCGCCTCAGCACTCATCGCAGTCAACCCCCTAGGCTCGACTCCGTACTTTTTTTTAATGTTCTTGTTTATGTGCTATTGTTCCTTAGGGAACATCTCTTTATCCCATTTTTTCGATTGGAGTATAAGAGTGTTTGATTCCGCGTTCTTAACACGACCAACCTTGTCCATGTGTTCGACCCCGATCGCTACATCGGACAACGTTTATCTTTGTGGGGGCCTGAGAGTCAGGTTATCTCTTTAAAATTCTGACTACTTTAATCCACTCCTTTTGGACGTGCAATTTAGGCTGGTCAACTTTTTGGCGCCATTGCCGGGGATCAAGTCTAGACACCTGGAGGCTGTGAGCTTGTGTCCAGCCCAAGGAGGACCTTGACCCGGAGTCCCGTGGGAGAGCACGGAGGTCCGAGAAGACTGCGGTGCTCACTCCATGTTGCCCTCTACAGCAGGCTTCCATTCTCTCTCCATCCATCCGTCTATTTCCACACAGATCTGTGGTGGAAACCCAGATCTGTGGTGGAAACCCAGATCTGTGGTGGAAACCCAGATCTGAATCATCCTCCTCCTATGTTCATCCACCGAGCCGCTATTTGGGGCGGATCTAGAGAGAGAGAGGACCAAGGAGTCCAGATATGATCAAGGAGGAGGACCAAAAGATGAGATCTAGCCTATATGGAGGCAAAGGAGCGAGAGCCACCTCTCCTCCATGGGCTAAATCTTATCTTCTTCCCCTTTCTTCTGTTGTGTTCCTTGGTTTCTTGTACAATGATGTTCTTCCATCTTTGTTCGGTGCCAACTATGCTTGTCCATGGTTATTTGAGCTCCTTCTTGGCTATGTAGCTCGTTTTGGGCATGTTTATGTACTTTTGCCTTAAGCAAGTAGATTTATTTCAGATCTAGTATGTTTGCTTGTTCTATCTTCTCTCTTTAGTCGTGATTGCTAGTTTGGTTGATCTCTTTCTAGTTTGAACTTCTATTTCTTCCTGTATCGAGAGTTCCATGTAGGAATAGACGTGAAAAGATAGTTTCGATTGGAGCTCGAGAGGAGGACGGTTCAGCGGTTGTCTGTTCCTAACATCTCAGCACATTCTAGACCTGAGAGGACTTCTAGAATATGTAGAGATGTTGATGTGTCATCCTTGTGAGAGGTTTGATGGCATATCATTGATGGTTTTAGTCACGCTTTGTAAGAGTAAGTGGGATGACCCACAGGAACAGACACGATAGTACGTACTATGTTTGGATAGAGATTGCTTGCTCAGGTGTTCAAGGGTTGTCTACACCTAAGAACGGGTGCATAGACTGCCCAACTTGTGGTTGCATAGCCAGGAACTCCTTCTCTCTAATTAGTAGAATCTCGCAGACTCTATTTTGTTTTCATTTCTTTTCTTTTTTTTGTTTCATTTTGTGACAACCCTCTAGACTAGTTCTAGCACATATTTTCATCAACTATCGTTTTGGCTTATCTGACTAAAGAACAAAATATGTGGCGTCCTAACGTCACCACATCCCTATGTTCAACCCCGAGGTGTGTTAACAGTAAAACAAGACCGAGGTTGCTGAGATCCTCGACTACCTAAATCAAGACAAAGAAGATATGAGTGAGGAGGAGGAAGTTATCGAGATAGTCAAGTATGCTTCTGTAGAACAGGCACCGAAGGAAGAACATGCACCTAAATCCAAACCAGAACTGAAATAGCTACCGGAAGGTTTGAAGTATGAATTTCTAGATCATGAAAAGAGAAACCCTATTATAGTTAATGCTAATATAACTGAAGAGCGATTGGAAAGACTTCTTAGAGAGTTAAAGCTGCATAGGCAAGCTATTCCCTATTCCGTTGATGATATCAAGGGGCTTAATCCTGCCCTATGCATGCACTGCATAAATTTGAAAGAATCGTCAAGACCTATGGTTCAACCCCAGGGGAAGCTGAATCACATGTTAAAAGAGGTTGTAAAGAAGGAAGTCATCAAGCTAAGAGACGCAGGTATTAGTTACCCAATCAGTGATAGAAATTGCGTGAGCCCTATTCATGTTATACCAAAGAAAGGGGGATAACAGTTGTGAAGGGTGATAAAGGAGATGAAGTAGCCGTTCAGAATGTCACTGGGTGGAGAATGCATATAAATTATCAAAAGCTAAATCAGGCGACGAAAAAGATCACTACTCGCTTCTCTTTTTCGACCAGGTTCTAGAAAGACTAGCGCATCATGAATATTTTTTCTTTTTAGATGGTTATTCTGACCTGACGACCAGGAAAAGACTACCTTCACTTGTTTATATGGTACCTATGTTTTCCGAAGAATGTCATTTGGATTGTGCAATGCTCCTGCAACATTCCAACGTTGCATGATCTCAATGTTCTCGAATTTTGTGGAGGACACCGTGGAGGTATTTATGGATGATTTTTTTGTCTACGAAAAAGATTTTGATGGTTGTTTAAAGAACCTATCATTGGTCTTGCAACGCTGTGAGGAGAAGAACTTAGTTCTCAACTGGGAGAAATGCCATTTCATGGTACAAGAAGGCATACTCCTGGGCCATAAGGTTTCAAAAAGAGGAATTGAAGTGGAAGTCAACAAGGTCGAGGCTGTCTCTAGACTGCCTCCACCTAAGTCTGTGACTGGAGTATAAAGTTTTCTTGGTCACACTGGATATTATCGAAGATTTATAAATTATTTTTCTTAGATTTCCAAACCGTTGTCGAATTTGTTGATAAAAGATGCCGAATTTGATTTTACAAATGATTGTATGAAGGTTTTTCAGACATTGAAGGAAGAGCTTGTGACCCCACCTATTCTTCAAGCTCCAGATTGGGAGCTACCCTTCGAGCTGATGTGCGACGCTAGCGACTATGCCGTAGGAGTAGTCCTGGGGTAGAAGAAAGATAAGAAACACCATGTCATTTGTTATGATAGCCACACTCTTGACGAAGCGCAGATAAATTACACGACCACATAGAGAGAAATGCTCACTATCGTCTTCGCCTTTGACAAGTTCAGGTCTTATCTGATTGGGGAAAAAGTAAAGGTCTACACTGACCATGGAGAAATAAGATACCTAATGTAGAAAAAGGACCCTAAGACTAGGTTTCTAAGGTGGGCTTTATTACTCCAGGAGTTCCATCACGAGATCATTGATAAGAAAGGGGCGGAAAACGTAGTTGCCGACCACTTGTCAAGGATTGTCGTCGAAGACAAGAATGAGTCACCCGTAAATGATAACTACGCAGATGAGGCTTTGCTCGTGATAGAAGTCGAAGAATGAAAATTGCCATGGTTCGTGGATATTTGCAATTATCTTGCTTGTGGGGAGTTACCCCCGGAGATAACTTACCATCTGAAAAAGAAACTCTTTTCAGATATAAAGAATTACTATTGGAATGATCCTATGCTCTTTAAGAGATGCTTAGATAATTTGTACAGAAGATGTATTCCTGAGGAAGAGGTGCCTGACATTATGAGGGAATGCCATTCCTCACCCTATGGAGGACATCTGGGAAGTGAAAAGACCGCCGCTAAAGTCCTACAATCAAGCTTCTACTAGCCTTCACTGTTCAAAGATGTTGCTGCTTATGTCAAATCTTGCAAGGAATGTTAGATGACAGGGAATATTGGGAAGAGAAATGAAATTCCTATGGTGGAATGGGTTGAAGTAGAAGTTTTTGACGTATGGGGAGTCGACTACATGGGCCTATTCCCGCCATCCCAAGGGTATAAATACATCCTCGTTGTTGTTGACAATGTTTTGAAATGGGTGGAAGTTGTTGCCACCCAAACATGTGACTCCAAGGATGTTATAAGGTTGTTTGAGAAAACAATTTTCCCAAGATTTGGTGTACCACGAACTGTTAGTAGTGATGGAGGATCCCACTTTGGAGAAAAGCAGTTCGAAAAGTTGTTGAAAAAGTACGGAGTCAGATACAAAGTTGCTACACCCTACCACCCACAGACTTCAGGGCAGGTGGAAGTGTCAAACAGACAACTAAAGGAAATTCTTGAAAAGACTGTTAGCAGAACAAAAAAGGATTGGGCAATGAAGTTGGATGATGCCCTTTGGGCATATAGAACTGCTTACAAAACCCCTATAGGAACTACACCCTATAGACTCTTGTATGGAAAATCATGCCATCTGCCATTGGAGCTCGAGCACAAAGCCCTTTTGTGATTAAGTTTCTGAATATGGACATGGAAAAGGCTAGCCAAGGACATTATCTGCAACTACAAGAATTAGAAGAATTGAGATTGCATGCCTATGAAAATGCAAGAATTTACAAACAAAGGACCAAGGTGTGGCATAAAACCCACCTGAAGAATAAGGATGTTCATGAAGGAGACAAAGTACTCCTCTTCTACTCTAGCATTTGGATGTTCCCTGGAAAGCTAAGAACCATGTGGTCAGATCCTTTCACTATGGTTAAAATCAACCCATTAGGAGTTATGGAAATCTGAGGAGAAAAAACTAGAATCTTCAAGGTTAATGGACACAAGGTAAAAATGTTTTATGAAGATCAGAGCTTTGTGAGAAGATTTGAGATTGATTTGGAGGAACCAAGCCAGCCAGAGGAGAGAAGCAATGAAGAGTTTCCATGCCCTACTACGGTGCCCAAGTAATGAAGTTTTATAAAGTCTAGCTAAGAGACTTTAAAGCAAGCGCTTCTTGGGAGGCAACCCAAGTTAATCTTTATTTTCTCTTATTTTTTTTCTTTGTTTAAGTTTTCTTCTTTTTGATGTACATGTTCATTTTATTTTGAGTATTTCAAGTTTCACATAAAGTATCGACCCTTGTTTGATCTGGCCGTGGTTGAAACCACGACTGCGGTTTGGCGCTTGCCTACGCGACCGCAACCGCGGTTTAGCGCTTTCCTATGCGAGACCGCGGCCGCGATTATTCTTTGTAGAAACCGAAAAACTGCAACCGCGCTCTTCTTCCTTAGGAACATCGCGACCACGATCCTTTCATGAGAACACCGTGACCGTGGTTCTTCCAGATGAAAACCACGACCGTGGTCTTTCTCCTCTTTTTGTTTGGTCGCGTTTACTTGCATATATATATACTTAAACCCTCACATCCTAAGTTCTTTTTGCTCGCAGTCTCTTCCAACTAAACCCTAATCTCCGCTCCGATCATGACCAACGACCCATGCCCACAACGATCGCCCAATCATCACCCCGTCTATGTTTGTCTCCGTCGTTACTACCATCGTCGAGGTAAATGTTTGGGTTAAACCCTTTTCTTTGCACTTTTCATCGCCGTATGACCTGCTCTCCTAAAACCGATCCTTTTCACCCCGATTCTCGACACTGACGATTAATCGGGGTTTCTCTTTGGTTTCGTTGACGATTATCCTGACCGCCTCATGACGACGTTTGTTAATAACCTGTAAGAAAACCCTAAAACCCTTAATAATGGAACAACTAATGTTGGCGAACACAAAGAAGGGATCATCGAAATGAGGTAGGAACCAGAAGGGTTAGAAGAAGGAAAACTGCGACCGCGGTCATCACCTCTACAACCATGACCGCAGTGTGTTTGAAAACCTCAACACTGGCCGTGATGTTTTTCTTTGGCCACCAGAACTGCAACTTGCCCAAGATAAGGAGAAAAGTATGACCACGGTCTTAACCACGACCGTGGTCTTAACCGCGACCGTGGTCTTTGCTTAAGAAACCACGACCACGGTGTTGTAAGGTTTACTGAAAAAACCACGACTGCGGTTGTTCTACACAAGACAACCACGGCTGCGATCCTTCCTTATGAACCGTGATCACGGCCTTTTCTTAGAAAACCGCGACCACAGTTGTTCTTCACAAGATAACCACGACTGCGGTCTTTACTCAGAAAACCACGACCACAGTCTCTTTCAAGAGACCACGACCGCGGTGTACTCTGAAGTTAGAAGACCACGACCGCAATTTCTATTCTCTCCCTTTGAACTTGAAATTTAAGTAATTTACTGAATGCCTACCCTGAGCTAATTGCAATAATAATAACTTTTGTTAAATTAGATTCAAAACTAATTCATTCATAAATTTGCAGAATGTCTTCTCCAACAACCAGCGACCCCCTATACGAGAAGGCTACTTCCTTGAAGGAAGTGGAGAAGATCATCAAGAGTTTGTCAGAAGCTCTGAAAAAGAACACCACTCTACCAGTGTCGAAAAGAGTAGAGATGAAACTAAGGCTAGAGCAGTATCGAAGGATACTGGGGGAGCTACCACAAGAGGAGTCCCCAGAAGAAACAGAACAAACAGAAGAAACAGAGACCTCCGAATGCCGACCAGAAGAGTCGGGGAGTCCGGTGCATGGGAAGAAGCGAAAGGCTACACTGAAGGAACCCAATCCCAGCAAGAAAGCAAGGGCAGAAAAGGCAGTGGGAGAAACCTCTACACAGAAAGGGGTGCCACCATTCATGCCCCGGGACCTAGTACACCAGTCTACCTATGACTAGATGTACATACACAAAGAATGATGCCCAACACATTACTTCAACGTGGAGGACTTCAAGAAGATGGGGATCTATGACAGGACGATGAAGTTCCTTGTGGGCACAAATCTCCGCACTATCTGCACGCCTGAAGAAAAGTCCTACAGGAGGCTGACTATGGAATTCTTATCTTCACTGACAAAGGTCGCCTCCAGTAGTGAGAAACAAGAAGCAAGAGGTGGAGACTACATGCTCCAAGTACAGATTGGGGGCAAAACCCACATGGTGATGGAGGCAGACCTGAACAGGATATTCACAGTAATAGAAGAAGAAGCCAAAGCCTATTCAACAACTCTGGGAGAAAGAGAAGTTATTGCATATGATAGCAACACCATGTGGAACAAGTTGACTGGGGAGGAGAAGCACAACAATAAGAACTCCAAAGACTCCCAAATCACCTTCTGCTTCATCAAAATTATGCAGAAGATCACCGCCTTTACCATAGATGCCAGATCAGAGACCAGAACAGTCAGCAAGGGGGACCTTTACCTCATATGGTCCATGATCAACAAACGACCAGTGAATATCTGTAGAATTTTGATCAAAAGACTATCGACGACAGTAGGTGGTGACGTGAAAAGAAAATCTACTTTCTGTATGGGTAGTCATATTACAATGATCGCCAATTACCTGCTGAAAGAAGGAGAAATTCAAAAATATGAAGAAATGGAGGGACAACAAAGCATCGACATCAAGTCCCTTGCCAGCATGGGAAACCTGGATCTAAAGGGGGAGAAGGCATATTTAAAGAACAGAGGATCAAAGAAACAACTCCCCCTCCCTGAGATGGCGTTCTACGATGCCCATAAGCTACAGACTCTTAATGACATTGAGAAGATGAGCTCGGGGCACTGCATGCCAGCACGCCGGCATATCCAGCACCCACAATAGGGGAGAGTAGTGCCCCAGTCCTAAAAACAAAGAAGAAGAACTAGGAGCTGAGAAAGAAACTGGGAATGCAGAAAAAGAAGACTGAAGCCACCATCAAGCCAGCTGAAAAAGAGATGGTTGTAGAATAGCCTCTAGGTGAAAAGGTTGTAGACCCCGCCTCTCCCAAGCCACAAGAGGAAACTACAGCTGTGGAGGAAGAGGCAGGGAAGGGTAAGGCTATAGAAGAAGCCCCACAACCCACCAACATGCCGGAGGTGGAGCCAGAAAGACAAGGCTCTCAGGCCATACCGGGGGCAGATGCAGAGAAGGGTCAATCTGGTGAGATGCCCCCACCGCCGCCACCTAAGCAACCAGTCATACCGGGGGCAGATGACAGGATGACAACATTCCCAAAATTTATCCAAGAAGTTTTAAACAATCAGTGGAGGATGATGGGGATGCTAAAAAAGATGCAGGAGGAGATGAAAATCCTGTGGAAGGAGGGGTAGACGATCTACGGCGATAATGAAGAAATGCACTGGGATTACGAAGCGGCGATGGCTTCCCTCAAAGAAGAGCACCAGGGCATACAAGAAGACCAACGAAAGCTCAACCAAGAGCGCAAAGAGCTCGAAGTCCGGCGGGAGAAAAAGAGAACGAAGCGCCCAGCCAGCCCGTCATGCTCTTTAGCCAGCCCCTCTAACCACGACGACAACGTGGGGGGGCCAGGCGCGGGAGCTGGCACAAAAAGAGTCGACACAACAAAAGTCGGCAGCACAAGCAGGAAGGCATCTCCCACTGTTGATCCAAAAAGGACCCAGCCAACGGAAAGGTCGAGCCCCTAGAATGAGAAGCACACAACACAATCAAAGGGGTTCGACCTCAACTACGACCCAGAGGAAGTAATTGATGAAGCCACCAATGAAGATAAACATCAGGCGGAACATCACCTCTCCCCTTCAACACACTCTCCAACTCTAACAGAGCATATTACAACTGCTCATCGGGAGTAGGTGGTTGCAGAGCTCACCTCATCCGGAGCAGAAGAGCTAGACAGGATGATTGCTGAGATGGGGGCTGGGTTCGAAGAAAGTAATGATTTCCTCTTCTTCCAACCTCTTGAAGAGCACCACGACTACATCTATGATGGGAAGATGGAGGCTACTCTGAAAATGATGGCAGAATCCAAGTTGGGATAGGCCTCTAAGGAGAGTCACATCAAGGATAATGCCACTACTGAAGCCTCCTCAGAGGAAGCTGGACCAACAACCACAATACAACCTACAAATAAAGTTGTTGAACAAGTGGCAAGGGTTATGCCAATGATACAAGAAGCCTCGACACTTATGACACAGGAGGCAACGTTCGAGGATGAGGATGGAGGGCTAGAAGCCTTCTTCACAGATGAGCCCACCAGGGAGAGAAAAGTTGAAGCCAGGATAGAGTTACCTACAACAGCTCCCCCTCTGCCCTGTAAGATGAAGGACATGGATATGACAGTTGTGTCGTGCATCTCCTGTAGAAATTTCCATGTCTTGGAAGATGTTCTCAATGACGATCTACCCAGGTCAGACATTTTGTACAACAATAAGAGTAGACGTCTGTCCAGAGACGACTTCTGGAGGGTTTCCTGAAGAAGGCGCAAGTACACAAAAGAATGTTCAAGGTACTTTGCACCACCCTCTTGGAAGAGTTCTTACACTTGGACAAGCCGTAGTCGGTCTTCAACGGGACAACGCGTCTGGCCAGCCTGCTATATAAAGAAGAATACAAGGCAGAATATGTGTCGGAGCTAAAAGAGGCGGTCTGAAGGCAAGAGACCAAAACTATTGTGCTACCCATTAGGAATGCAAAGCATTGGTCACAAATTGTCATCGATTTACATGAATGTAAGACGACGGTGCTCAACTGCTGCATAGCTGAGATGAATAACACTTTTCTTGTATACAAAAGGAAGGATGCCAGGGACGCCTTGAAGATTCCGATACGCCTACAATGAGTTATCAAAGAGGTGGGCACAAAATTTCAAGCGTCTTGGAAGATGTTCTCCATCAACAAAAGGGTTTCCCAGGAAGAAACTGGTTCAGGGGATTGCGCCTTCATTGTTCTGCGCATGATGGAAGCCATCAACAAGGGCATCCCCCTGGAAGATCTGAACGCGGAAGACCTACATGGACTGTGAGGTGTGTATGTAATGGAAGTCATCTACGATCACCTGTTCTTCAAGGATCCGGCAATGCCCGCAGATGCCATACCCCGTAGGCTTCACATGGACATTCCTCTTCCCGAAAAGGTAGCTTGGAAGAAACCACTAAAAACCATGTGGGTTGATCTGTCTGAACCTGCCAGAGCTACAACTTGGAAGGAAGGCTGGAGTGTAGAGACTGAAGAAGCTATGAAGCAAACCGTCGAAGAACAAAAGCAGTCTTTAGTGTCAGCAACTCCTGAAGTTCAACCTGTAGAAGAACAACTCGTAGAAGAAGAAGCTAAAGAAGAAGAGCTAGGGAACGATGGACAAGATGGGCCGGCAGGAGAAATCACACCTTCTTTCGAGAACTTTGACAGATGGAGCTGCTTCAACCTATCAATGGAAGAACTGACTATAATTATGAATTCTGTAAAAGAAGACAACTTACCGGGAGATGTCATCTTTCAACAAGATGACATCTACGTATTAAAAGATGACCTCCACAAAACATTGAAAACTGGAATATATCTTTCTGTAAACACGATGTCGGCCTACCAGGCGTTATTAGGGGACTCAATGCCAAACTCACATATGGCGTATTTCCTACTGGTAGACGACATCCTAAAAGATAAGAAGACATGAGAAATGGAACGGATGTAACGATGACTTGAAGCGGCCACACTAGAGCACATCTTGTTGCCAAATCTTCACAACAACCACTGGACTTTGCTACATGTCAACCTTCTGAAAAGGACTATAGTTATGTATAACAGTTCTGACGCAGTCTTTGCACTCAACAAAAATACCAACATGAAAACAACAAAGTCTCCTACAGAAGAAAAGGCAAATACCTACGCTGAAGCAATCATCGATATGATAAGGCATCAATGCAAAGGGTACGTTATGACAAAAGGTAAGGACTTCAAGAAAACTCAATACTGCCACAGAAGCCCTCAACAGGTACCCCTATCCAATGACTGCAGTTTCTTCTGCATGTCGTGGATGGTAGCCATTGCCACTATCAACTTCAAGGTGGAGAACATGCAGTATGAGCAATATCATGCACTAAGGGGTATCTATGCAAGCATGCTCCTCGAGTCCAAGTGGGCATTCCCCAACAAATAAGCAAATAAAGAAGGCCCGTTTATACATCTTACTCATATTTTGACACCCCGAGATGGGGTGCAGGATAAGTTTGGGGGAGGAGTCATAAACGGGCCACAGAGGTACTTGTACCTTCCTTTTTCATTTACTTTCTTTTTCATTCACTTTCCCTTTTACTCCTTTTACACCATAAAAAATTTAAAAATTTAAAAATTTTGTTACAACTAACCTTTTAGAAGCCTACTTTCTCTCGCTAAATTTTCTAAATGTAGCGTTCCAGCCCTCTGAGAGAGAAGAATATGAGCAGCATACACAAGAATGCATGAGTAAAACAACAGTCATAGCAATACTACTATATCTCATTCTTGCAATAAGACATTGTAAATGTAACAACCTTAACTCATGAAACCCTTGCAGACTAGAGAACTTCAGTCATACTCCTAAACAACCACCCCACCTGACGCTTTTATCCAAAAAAAAAAACCTTGTCTCTATAGAAAGGAAAAAGCTGCCCTATTCAAAAACAATATCCAAAAGAGGCTTGGCCGCCTAGAAAACCAATCAAACTCCTCAACCCCAAACCTGAAAGGAGAAATAAAAAGCCAAAAATAAATAAAAGAATATATATATATATATATATATATATATATATATATATATATATATAGATGAGAGATGTGCCTCAAAGGATGCCAAAAGTTTCTACCCGACCAGTATATTGTTGCACTCACGAATGTAGATATGCCGTGCCCGTAAGTAGAAACTTGAAGCCAAGCTCACACACCTCAAATCCTGAATGGAATCTCACAAAACCACCTGACTTAAAGTCAGAAGCCCAAAAAAGGGCAACACTATTCTTACAACAGTTCTGCGTGAGAAGTTTAGGGGGTAGAGGAAAACACCTAAAAGCCTTAAGCCTACCTATACCCATTAGCATAGGGCCCGCTGAAAATAAAGAATAGGTGTGAAAGCTACCCTTCAAAAAAGATTTGGCATTAGTATGGGCATTAGCTAAGGGGAGGGGTGATGAGTTGAGAAGGAGAACCCTTTTACAATAGAAGGTTATGACAGATAAAATGAGGTTATGCAACTGGTTAAAGGGGGAAGATTGAGACCTAAGGGATTGAATACATACAACAATAGTCTTGATGCAAGGATGAGATATGTTAGTCATGCTATTATGTTGTCTTTTAAGCTTGTTCATTCTTTCTCTCTCTGTGTTCTCAAACCTAGACTTAGCCTGAGGACAGGCTTGATTCTAAGTTTGGGGGAGTTGATAACACTGTACTTTATGTAGTTTCTATATATATATTTTATACCACTTTTAGTATAACTTTAGTTAAATTTTAACATAATTTCTCTATCTTTTTGACTAAAGACTCGTTTAAATGATTTCAGGAATAACACAACCTAGGTTGCAATTTTTGGGAACCGTGACCGCGATTCCAAAGCACCAGACACCTCGAAGCCTCAGACAATAAGCGGAGACCGCAACCGCGGTTATCCAGAGACTGCGACAATGGTTATTCAAAGACAACGACCGCAGTTATTCAAAGACTGCGACCATGATTATTCAAAGACCACGACCGCAGTTATTCAAAGACCGCGACCGTGGTTATAGGAGGATGACGACCAAGCTGGACCGTGACCAGAGAGGAATAAGGTAGAGACCCCGATGGAGGTCTTGCCCTCACTTAATAGAAAAACCATGAACGTGGTTCTAAGTCAGTGGAATGTGCCTATAAATAGCGCACCCACCTGTCTTGTCAAGGGGGGAATGCGCCTATAAATAGAACGCGATTCTAAGTCGGTGCTGCTGCATTCCATACTCATCTCCGACCATCCATACATCAGTCTTGGATCTCCAGGGGCAGAAGCCGAGGAGAGAGAAGATGGACGCCCGCCCCTTCTTCGAGAGGAGAAGGCCATCCACGCGGTAGATCTAGATCTGAAGAAGTAGTGTGTAGTATCACATTTCTTCTCTTCCAGATCTATCGTTTCATCTTGATGTACCCCTTTCCCCCTTTGTGGTATCTTATGGATCTGTATTTTTGTAATGCTGTCATGTTGTCCGCAAACATGAGTGGATAAACACCTTAACTTGGGTTGGGAGTAGCCACTAAGGCTCTCCCAACATGTATATTGTCTCTTTCTTTTGAATATACATATTCTTATCAAGATTATCTCCATGCACCTATTTTAATGCTTCACTTGTATGCTTAGATACCATATTGTGATGTTTGATTGTTGATATCTCGAGAGAGTTATATCACTTTTATCCCATGTCATGGAGTGGTATGAATGCACGAGAGTGTTGGAATGCTAAAGCTTTAACCAATTGTTCTGCTGCGAGGTTTTTGAGTTGTCATCTCGAGAGAGAGGCTTCTTTTAGACTTAGATCTATCCTCATCTCGAGAGAGAGTGGAATAGACGTTTGAATGGTTGCTTGTAATCTTGATATGAGTATGCAAGAGACAGAGATAGTATTACGTGTTGCTGAGGTGCCTTAGTTGGTGAACCCCAACCCGAGTTTTCCCCATATACTTGTTTACATTTTGTTTCTTTTTCTCCTTTTTGTTTTACTATTCTTGTTTATGTGCTACTATTCCTTAGGGAACATCTCTTTATCCATTTTTTCGGCTGGAGTATAAGAGTGTTTGATTCCGCGTTCTTAACACGACCAACCTTGTCCCTGTGTTCGACCCCGATCGCTACATCGGACCCCATTTATTGTTGTGCGGGCCTGAGAGTCGGGTTATCTCTTTAAAAGTCTGACTACTTTAATCCACTCCTTTTGGACGTGAGATTTAGACCGATCAATGAGCAAAGATACCAATTATAAACAATGTCAGAACTACATGTGTGTGAACTACTAGTAGATGTTATCACAAGTTAGGACTACTAGTAGGATCTAGATCATAGCAAGAGATATCAAAGGATACACAAGATAAATCAAGCTATGAGTACATGTGGAGATATATCCAAACAAAGAGATAAGCAATTTTAGAAGCAAGTAATATATAACTCACTAACAAGTATGCATCATTACCAAAAGATGGTAACCACTAAGAACCTCAAGGTTGTATCCAAACAAGATATACAACTAGATATATGTATCAAGTTAGAGCACAACGGAAGCAATTTAAGTCAAAACCAAAAGATCCAAAGAGATCATCATCAAAACCCGCAAAACAACACAAAGCAAATAATTGCAAGATATAGATTTACCAATTTAGAGCAATTAGAGAGATAGAGTTGTAATCAATACAGGCAATTTAAAGCATGGCAATATGCATATATAAAGGTACCAAAACGAGTGCCATAGAATAAGGCCAATGATTGAGAAAATCTAGTTGAGAGGAAAATTCTCATCCAAATAGCCAACTGTATATTCTATGCACAGTGCTATCGGTCGAGTTCTATGTATTGGCAACTAGACTGACAACAGTTGTTGGCAACACCCATTGGTGCCTATCGGTCGAGTTTCAAACAGGACAAACTCGACCGATAAAGCTACTGTCAAAAATCACATATATATATATGAAGAACATATCTAGAGGCATGATAAGAATATAAGCCATATCCAAACATGTGTAATCAAGTTAGTAATGCACTATGAAAGCATTAGAAATAGTTTTTGAGCAAGAGTGTGAAGAGAAATACAAAATACCACTTTTGACTCAAAAACCATATGTATAGTGCACACTATCTTGACCAAAATAAGTTAGGATAGGTTATAGGCAAGTAAACCTTTACCTTTGTTCTTGTCATTCCTTTTTCCACTTGTGGTCACCATCTATACATCTCACCTTTCTTCTTCCATTTGGATTGAGAAGTCAATTTGCAAGTCAATAACTCATGTCAACCCATTTGCAAGTACCTACAAGAAGAAAGAGGAAATGGTCCCCAATCATGTTTTTGGGTACGAAGGGGTTAGCTTAGAAACCCAAGTCCTATTGTTCTTGGGTTCTTCCCTAAAAGGACAACAAGTAGAATAATGGTCAATATCATTGCAATAGTTGCATGTGCCCATAGTCTTGGAACTAGAGGATTCTCCATGGAAGATTGGAGGTCCTTTAGCTTTGTTGTTCCTTTCACTACTATCATACCCCAAACCATGTCTACCAATTTGTTTAGTGGTATGGTGTAGGATATCATTAAGATTCTTTTTACCAACTAGGAATCTTTGCAAAGAAGATCTCAAGCTATGATTATCATGCATAAGAGAAGTAATCGTAGAAGACAAATGATTTAAATTATCTGTAGCACGCAAAAGATTGTTTTCTAAGCAAAGAGCTTTAGTTAAATAAGAATCTCTATCAATATGAAGAGCAGAAACATTATTCTCTCTACTAGTAGAACTAGAACAAGATTCAAGCACATTGATTTTAGCAAGCAAGGAGGCATTTTCTGTTTCAAGCAAAGCAATGTTAGAGAGATAAACACCATTTTCTGTTTCCTTACAAAACAAAATCTTTGTCCTTGTTTTCAGATTGAAGAACCTGAATATCATGCATGAGAGAATCAACAATTAAAGAATGCTCTTCATTAGAACTAGGCATAAGAGGTTGAGCTTCTAGAAATCTAACCTTATCAAGAAAACTAGCATTTTCAAGTTTAAGAGAGTCTACTTGGCTAAGACAAGCATTTTTATCATCAAGCAAGCAAGAATTAGGATGTTCAAGATCATCTAATTCTACATGCATATTATCAACAATTCTACCAAGCTTTTTCTTTTTCTTTTTAGAAGACTTAAGAGAGGCACCAGTATCCTTAATGATAACAATTAAAGGTTCTTTATCCAAAGAGTTTAGATTTACCTCATTTGAGTCTTTTCTTGTAGAAGCCATAAGAGCAAAATTTCATTCTCCTTCAACACTAAAGCTTGAGCTTGATCTTACACTTGAATCTTCACTTGAGCTTGAGTTGGAGGAGTCACTTGAGCTTGATTGCCATTTCTCCTTCTTCATTAACATCTCTTCTCTTTCCTTGTGATGATGGATCTTCTTGCCTTGTAGACAATCTATCTTGAAGTGACCCTTCTTTCCACACCCGAGGCACCGGATTGAGGAGGAATTCTTTCCTTTGTATTATCTACCCTTGGAGTACATGGCATCTTCTTCAACATGAGAGGATGGAGAGGCTTGTCCCATAATAGCTTCAATTTGATCCTTCATTTAAGCCTTCTTCATTATCTTTAGCTCTTTCTCCTCTGATCTTTCAACTTCTTCTCTCTTGTCAAGTGTGACTTCATGGGCTTGTAGATTTCCAATGAGCTCTTCAATAGGAATATCATTAAGAGACCTTGCTTCTTCAATGGAAGTCACCTTGGGTTCCCACCTCTTAGGAAGCGTTCTAAGGATCTTTGAGTTGATCTCTCCTCTAGACATAGGATGACCTAGAACCGTAAGACCATACACAATGGTGTTGAGCCTATAGTACATATGAGCTATCTTCTCTTCCTTTCCCATCTTGAAGTTCTAAAAAAGCCCATTAAGCATGTAGATTTTTCTTTCCTTCACTTGAGTTGTCCCCTCATAAGTGACACATAGCATTCTCCATACCTCATAGGCTGTTTCACATTAAGGAATCCAGTTGAACTCGGTGGGGTTCATGGAGGCATAGAGGATGTGCATGGATCTAGTATTCAAGGTTGCTTTCTTCAAGGTAGCCTCATCCCATTCTCCAGTCTTTGTCTTTGGTAGCTTGTATGGGCTGTTCACCATTTTCCACATCTCAAGATTTGATCCTTGGATGTAGAATTGAAGCCTTCTTGTCCAATAGAGGAAATTTCTCTCATCAAATTTTGGAAGGTTGATGAAGTATCTCCCTCCTTGGTAGTCACCCATCTTCTCCTACTTGTTGAAGTATGCTTGGAGAAGACCTGCTCTGATACCAATTGTTGGATCCTAGATGGGTGATTAGATGCTCTAGAGGGGGGTGAATAGAGATGAATGCACTTACACAAAATTCATTAGACCTTCAAGATATATCATAAGATAAGGTTTCTAAATTGGAAATTTGAGTGCAACTAAAACATGAATAGAAAGGGAGAGATAGATTGAACATACACCAATTGATAAGCTATTTAGAGTGGTTCCACAATCCAAACTAGAAGTGAGTCAATTCACTACCAAGAGAGGTCAACCTCTAGGATTTCTTAACCATTGCACTCTTATATTCATTCATAAGACTTAGAATACATGACCACCAAAGAACTTACCTATCTAATACAAAGAGTATTTAACCTTACCAAGGTCATACCCACTTTGCAAGGAGTCTTCCACCTTCTTCCAAGGACTTACCTACTCTTACACAAGTCTTCAGCCTTCAAGGAATTACCCACTCTTCTTAGACCTTTAGCCTTTGACTTTACCTTCACTCGGAGAAGCTTCGACCAAGGACTTACCCACTTGAGCAAGGAGTCTTCTGCCTTTACCAAGGGCTTACCCACTCTTGCTACAAGTCTTCATCCTAGACATTCACCAAGGTACACCTTCCCTTGTTATTCTTCACCTCTCTTAGCCAAGAGAAAGAACCTTCACCTTCATGGTTGAAATGAGAGATAGATAGGTGGTGGATGTGAGAGCCTCACAAGATATACATGTAGGACTAGCTCTCTTATAGATTTCCTACTTACTCTAATGAATGTAGCAAGTGATTAAGCTTAGAGAGAGAGAGAGAGGAGGTTGTAGGAAGCACTCAACTATAGAATAGGAACCTCACATAGAGTTTTGCATTGAATGCTCAACCTTGGAATGAAGCCCGAGGGGTCCTATTTATAGCTGGGGATGCCTCATAGCCATTGGGAACACTTAAGAATGAAAACTAGCCATTTTATGGTTTGCAACAGATATATTTTCACTTGTTGCAACTCCAAAACAGATAGAAACAATTTTTTTGTACTTTTCCATACAGTGCAATTGGTCGAGTTTCTATAGAGGTATCTCGACCGATCCCACTAAAAGACAGGACCAATTTAGGCCATCGGTCGAGTTTGTCCCGGGGTAACTCGACCGATTCACTTAAATCTGTTTTGGTCAGTAGAGGGATAGGTCGAGTTCTGTGAAGTGTAAACTCGACTGATCAAAAGTCATTTTTGAAATCCAATCAGGATCGATTGAGTTTGCAACTCGACCGATGAACAGTCTGATGTGAATTTTAAAAAAATGGCTATTTAGTGCTTAAATATTCGATCTAAGTGCTCCTGATTTTTTCTAATCTTAATTACAAGTCATACAATCATTAGAAGTGAGTTACAACATGAATCTAATGGATTTACATCATATTACAAAAATGTGCACTTGTATTGACTTTGACTTGTCTTTTCTCCAATTTGAGATGTGCAAGTTAGGGAATTTGGTGTGTGTCTATACCTCATCTGAAATCACTCAAGTAGAGACATTAGACACAATTAATTGGAATGGTTTAGTCATCATCAAAACAAGGGTTTGGTCAATTTAGGCCTTGAGTCAACATTCTCCCCCTTTTTGAAGATGACAAGCCATTCCATAAATGTATTGAAAAAATTTAAGTAAAGCCATACCTATAGAGAAACCTTGGGGTTTCAATAGAATTGAGTTCATATGCTCCCCCTCAATTGATGCTAGTAGAGTTCTCATACTCCCCCTCAATTGATGCTATTTCTCCTGCATGGTTATCTTTCATAACATTTATAGAATACTATGCCTTCTACTCATATATGTTCTACACATATATGTCTTCTCCCCTTTACCTACTCCCCTTTACATGGACATGCTTCTCCTCTTCATGTAAGATAAGCCTTCTCCCGCTTTTGTCAAAGGAAGACATACCTTTCCCCCCCTTGTCATTTTGAAAAGTGGGGGTATGAAGAAATAAGAAACACCACTTGTTAAGAGAAAGGAGATAACAAAAAAGTTATATAAGGAGAGTAGAAGAGCACAGATAGGGGCTTGTCCAAGCATAGAATAAAAGCAAGTTAAAGCATGCACTTGAAAAACTCAAAAAGCAAGATAAATTGCTATAGAAAAATAATAAATCACAATTTTGACCTCAAGATGACAGAATTTGCCCAAAAAGTGTCAGGCTTCATAGCAAAGCAATGAGTCTTGCTTAGAATGTCGTTTCTATGAAAAAAACACTAGTCTTGCACCAAAAACTGAAACTGGAGCAAAAGCTGCATGAAATCCAAAAAAAAGCTCCAATTTCTACATACAATGTAGATTAATGTATCCTGCATCACAAAGTTATGCAAGCAACTCAAGATAGTAGATATGCAATTTAAGGAACAAACTTCAGCATGTATGAGACAATATACAAGCATAGCATATAGTAATATACTATCAGATGAGCAAAGATACCAATTATAAACAAGGTTAGAACTACATGTGTGTGAAATACTAGTAGATGTTATCACAAGTTAGGACTACTAGTAGGATCTAGATCATAGAAAGAGACACCAAAGGATACACAAGATATAGCAATCATGAGTAGATGTGGAGATATATCCAAACAAAGATATAAGGAATTTTAGAAGCAAGTAAGGGTATAACTCACTAACAAGTATGCATGATTACCAAACGATGGTCACCACTAAGAACCTCAAGGTTGTATCGAAACAAGATATACAACTAGATATATGTAGCAAGTTAGAGCACAATGTAAGAAATTTAAGGCACAACCAAAAGATCCAAAGAGATCATCATCAAAACCTGTAAAACAACTCAAAGCAAGTAATTACAAGATATAGATATACAAATTTAGAGAAATTAGAGAGATAGAGTTGTAAGCAAGGTAGGAAATTTAAAGCATGGAAAATATGCATATATAAAGGTACCAAAAGGAATGCCATAGAATAAGGTCAATGGTTGAGAAAATCTAGTTGAGAGGAAAATTCTCATCCAAACAACCAATTGTATATTCTGTGCACAGTGCTATCGGTCGAGTTCAGTGTATTGGCAACTCGACCGACAACAGTTGTTGGCAACACCCATTGGTGCCTATCGGTCGAGTTTCAAACAGGACAAACTCGAGCGACAAAGTTGCTATCAAAAAGCACATATATATATGAAGAACATATCTAGAGGCATGATAAGAATATAAGCCATATCCTAACATGTATAAGCAAGTTAGTAATGCACTATGAAAGCATTAGAAACAATTTTTGAGCAAGAGTGTGAAGCGAAATACAAAATACCACTTTTGACTAAAAAACCTTATGTATAGTGCACACTATCTTGACAAAATAAGTTAGTATAGGTTATAAGCAAGTAAACCTTTACCTTTGTTCTTACCATTCCTTTTTCTACTTGTTTTCACCCTCTACACATCTCACCTTTCTTCTTCCATGTGGATTGAGAAGTCAATTTATAATTCAATAGCTCAATTCAACCCATTTGCAAGTACCTACAAGAAGAAAGATGAAATCGTCCCCAATCATGTTTTTGGGTTCGGAGGAGTTAGCTTAGCAACCCAAGTCCTATTGCTCTTGGGTGCTTTCCTAAAAGGACAACAAGTAGAATAATGGCCAATATCATTGCAATAGTTGCATTTTCCCATAGTCTTGGAACTAGAGGATTCTCCATGGAAGATTGGAGGTCTGTTACCTTTGTTGTTCCTTTGACTACTATCACACCCCAAACCATGTCTACCAATTTGTTTAGTAGTATGGTGTAGGATATCATTAAGATTCTTTTTACCAACAAAGAATCTTTGCAAAGAAGATCTCAAACTATGATTATCATGCATAAGAGAAGTAATAGTAGAAGACAAATGATTTAAATTATCTCTAGCATGCTAAAGATCATTTTCTATGCAAAGAGCTTTAGTTAAATAAGAATCTCTATCAATATGAAGAGAAGAAACATTATTCTCTCTACTAGTAGAACTTGCACAAGATTCAAGCACATTGATTTTAGCAAGCAAGGAGGAATTTTATATTTCAAGCAAAGTAATTTTAGAGAGATGAACACCTTTTTTAGATTCTAATACTTTCAAAACAAATTCTTTGTCCTTGTTTTCATATTTAAGAACCTCAATATCATGCATGAGAGAATCAACAATTAAAGAATGCTCTTCATTAGAAATAGGCATAAAAGGTTGAGATTCTAGAAATCTAATCCTATCAAGCAAACTTGAATTTTCAAGTTTAAGAGAGTCTACTTGGCTAAGACAAGCATTTTTATCATCAAGCAAAAAAGAATTAGCATGTTCAAGATCATTTAATTCTACATGCATATTATCAACAATTCTAGCAAGCTTTTTCTTTTTCTTTTTAGAAGACTTAAGAGAGGCACGAGTAGCATTAATGATAGTAATTAAAGGTTATTTATCCAAAGAGTTTAGATTTACCTCATTTGAGTCTTTACTTGTAGAAGGTATAAGAGCAAAATGGCATTCTCATTCAACAATAGAGCTTGAGCTTGATCCTCCACTTGAATCTTCACTTGAGCTTGAGTTGGAGGAGTCACTTGAGCTTGAGTGCCATTTCTCCTTCTTCATTTACATCTCTTCTCTTTCCTTGTGATAATGGATCTTCTTGCCTTGTAGACAATCTATCTTGAAGTGACCATTATTTCCACACTTGAGGCACCAGATTGAGGAGGAATTCTTGCCTTTATAGAATCTACCTTTGGAGTACATGGCATCTTTTTCAACATGAGAGGATGGAGAGGCTTGTCCCATAATAGCTTCAATTTGACCCTTCATTTCAGTCTTCTTCATTCTCTTTAGCTCTTTCTCCTCTTGTCTTTCAACTTCTTCTCTCTTGTCAAGTGTGAATTCATAGGCTTGTAAATTTCTAATGAGCTCTTCAATAGGAATATCCTTAACAGACCTTGCTTCTTCAATGGAAGTCACCTTGGGTTCCCACCTCTTGGGCAGAGTTCTAAGGAAATTTGAGTTGATCTCTCCTCTAGACATAGGATGACCTAGAACCGCAAGACCATTCACAATGGTGTTGAGCCTATGGTGCATATGAGATATCTTCTCCTCCTTTCCCATCTTGAAGTTCTCAAACATCCCATTGAGCATGTAAATTTTGCATTCCTTCACTTGAGCTATTCCCTAATAAGTTACGCATAGCATTCTCCATCCCTCATAGGTTGTTAACATGAAGAAATCCGGTTGAACTCGGTGGGGGTCATGGAGGCATAGAGGATGTGCATGGCTCTAGCATTCAAGGTTGCTTTCTTCAAGGTAGTTGTTGGGTTTTAGGGGAGATCGAGAAGGCAGTGGAAACAAAAAATTTTCTCCCCCAAACCCAGAACAAGGAAATGCGTCAATGTATATATAATAGGAAAGGATGGTTTGTGGAATTATACCTTGTCCCGAGGCTTTCTCGGCGACAATACCTCTCGCCTTGCACGGTCTTCAAATCCAGTCTTCGACGGTGTCTGTGCAGCTCCTGGTCGCACCGGGACTGACGACTCCTGATCTCACCAGACTGTCGGATGACAGTTGTCCTCCTGAGCGGCAGTAACCTCATGCCTTTGAAGTAGTCCCCACGGAATACCTGGAACTCCACAGTCCTTGTCCCACAAGGAAGTGGAAGGAGTCGCACCCTCCGGTTGACGTACTAGTCGCCAACACGCTCTCCTGCTGCCAGTTGCAACTCCAGTTGTCCTTCCCTTGCTGCACCTCCCTTTACGGGAAGCACTTGCTCGGGCTCTCTCTCGGTTACCAAAACCAAAGAGAACGACAACTTTGCAGAGCAACTGGTTGCACTGAGCTGTTCTTTGAGAAGCCCCCAATACCCCTATATATATAGGAGGGTCATGGGACAGGGTTCTCCATCCCGGGCAATACGGGACTAAAAGCAGGAGTAGAAGGGTTCGAGATTTTCCACAAAAGCAACCAACTCGCAACCTGAATCGATCGGTTCACATGTGAACCGATCTGTTGGGGACCTGAACCGATCGGTTAACAAGTGAGTCGGTCGGTTCACAAGTGAACCGGTCGGTTGGTGGTCCTGGTCGGTTCCCGATTGACTTTCCTTCTTTTGTTTCTAATTGGTATCAAATACCAATCCTATTCTCAATCAAATTGGGCAATTTGAAACGAAAGGAAAATTCTCACCAATCCTACTTTCCCAACTTGCTCGGTTGCACCAGTTGAATCGATCGTTTCAACTCTTGAAGAAAACGGTTCACCCTGGACTTGAGCCGATCGGCTCAACACTTGAGCCGGCCGGTTCAGCAACCTCAGCCGACCGGTTCAACACTTGAACCGATTGGTTGGGAGTGCAGGTTGTGCAGAATCAGTCAATTGCGATTTTAATCAATCCGATACTCCAATCAATGTGTCCAACACCTTGAACAATATGATATTGAGCTATCAATTGATTTAGTGTTTAATTGAACTACTAAACTCCTTTAGTAATCAATCTAAACATTGCTTGTGGACAAAACTCCTCTTCCAGGTTAAATCCTATGTGTGTGACCCTACAGGTCCATTTCACGTTGGCAGTGAAAGTCCATAACACTTATGACTTCACAAGCAAAGAGCGGTGCCTAGTCACACATTAGTGCTACCCAAGTGAAAGTAGAAAGTTGTAGAACAACTTTCATCCTACAATCCATGAATGGTGCTACAGTGAATGTATAATTCCTTTGTCACTGATATCCCGAATGAACTCGAGGCATGGAACAGTCATCCTGTCAACGTTCATTCACTTTCTTGATCTCTGAGTAGACTGGAAGAGATATGTATGACATCAATATCACATATTGATTCACACATGCGTGCACGCCTTTCTCAATCCTTCTCATCAAGTGGCCATGGATATCAAACTCCCTCAGGAGGGACAAATCCCATATCTATCACTCACCCCTCAAAAGCCCCATGTGTCAAAGCCACCCAATCATCACCTTTATAACAACCCATGTTCCAGGATTGCGTTTGATGATGTCAAAGTGTGCCCAACAACATGTGTTGAGTGTAGTGATTTCAGGTCAAAGAATCACACTCACCACAATCACTGTGCGTACTGAATGTGACTACCATGTCAGGGTTCCATGTATCAAACTCACGGTGGGTATGTCCGGTACACTTGTTCTCTAACAAGTACCTATGTGTTTGGTTTGCTATCTCTATATCATGACTAATGAGATTATGTCATCAACCAACACCACAATCTAGTCTTGTGTGTCATTGCTGTCTATCTACCTTCCATAATGACATCCGACTAGGGACATAACAAGAATGTACAAACTCTTAGCATTCGTATGATCTCATCGTTCAGGTCCTCAACCTGAAAGCAAACGTCATTGAGTACTGTCATTCTCTAGACATTCAATCTGTTCTATCACTATCTCATATGACTAAACCAGAAAGAATTGGAAGCTTTCCTTTGATGTTTATCAAATCAATCTTAATGTATCCCACCAATCATCCCATGATTGGCTCTCAGGGCATACATACCAACAGACTCCCACTTGCACTGCGAGCCAATCACCCTTGAATCATATTCATAGTGATCTTCAAACATGTCCCACATGTTACTGTGCTCTAGTGTGAACAAAGTGAGTAATGGAAACACCTTGCCAAAGTCAGAATAAATTGCATGTCTCTCATCTCTTCGTTGTACGTCACACGTATGAGATGGAGTTGCCGTAATATGCGATCTTGTATTCCTTTGCTAACTTTTAGCCACATTGCATGATCAAGGATTTCATACTTGTCATCAATGAGCGGAATATCTATAAGTTCATCTCATGAACTTCCAGATCCATATAGTATCTACCGCTGTTCTCTAACACATAGATACTCGACATTTCCTTTTAAGTGGTTTTATGTGAACACTTCCAATTGTCAACAAACTTTCACTTTTATACATCCTATGTATATCTTGCGATTAATTTTTTGTCCTTTTAGAAGTTCGCATCAATGTAACTCTTTACATCGAACTCTTCCTTATCTCCATAGAACTAGTACTTCTCAAGTACTTATCAAATTCTTGTGATTTCTAGTAACCCGTACTGGAAGCAGACATACATCCACTCGTCACGTCACACATACGAGTTAACAGGATGAGCACATCAAATTGTCATGTCATACATAAAAGATGATGAATGCATTTTATTCTTGCCATGTCCATACATGCAAGATAATGGGATGATTACATACATGATAGATCCATATCTATTCTTAGTGTTCCCATTCTTCATAAGAATTGGACACTTGGCCTTGGGATACAACTCCATGTAACATGGACAAGTTTTCTCCCACTGAATCTGTGCATACTGAATATTTCAGTACATATTGCCAATGTATGCTCTCTCTTTTCAGGTCAAGAGGTTTTCGAGAACTATCTCTATAGATCTCTATTCCTATCACATAGGAAACATCTCTATCTTCCTTAAAGATAATTTCCACTTTTGGATTTCCATTCTAGAGTATTTCTATTTCACATCAACATGTGGAATGTGAATACACTCCCACTAAATCACAGATCCCTTCTTTATCTTTGACATATCAGTCAAACCCTTTGACTATATCATCAAAGTAAAGATTCAATTTTGAGTTGCTTGTACTCAATCAATCACATTGATTAGTCCATTGTAACTTATAGACTTCATTTGTATTAGTGGATTCATAAACCTTATAGGTTGTGTCACGTACACATCCTTGTTTTATTCCTCATAGGAATGCTGTTTTAGTATCCATATGCCAAATGCCTTAGTCATTAAGTTGCAATAAACAAGCATCATCCTTCTCAAAATGTTATCCATGTATCTTAACACTTAAGATTCATTTGCACTTATGGATTTTATCCAATGGGTGCTACCATCAAGGTTATACCTAATGGTTCACATGGATGTCATTTAGGATGTAATGGTCATAAACCCTAACTCAAAATTCGGTTCCTCATATCCATCTAGATAGTTGACTCATCACATGAACAACTCATCACATAGACAATTGAGGTGTATCTGTTAAGGATATAAGAACTCACAACTCCTTGTGATTCTTAATGTCCTTTATTAGTGTGGGGTATTCATTTATTTTGAAGAATTCAGTTATTCGATAATCATTCTCTAACTCTTTAGAGTATGATTCCTTCTTGATTTAGACATCATCATGCCTTAATCATGAGTTCACTATGATACACTATCATAATTACTCATAAGGATATCAAACATTTGGTCCAAGTATTTCATTCAATGATCTCATCAAGAACTAACACTTTACCAAATTTGCACTTCATATACGATAATCTTGAACATTTCAAGATATTCATATTGGTATTTATCTAAACACCATTTGAAGTATTAGCATTTGTTCCAATAGGTATGTAAATACATCAAATGCATTATACCTAATAGGATAATCATTCTCCCACTACCATTAGTGAAGATTGATTAATCATGTACAATATATTCATGTCTCTTACTGGTTCTGTAACCAAAAGAGTCTAGATTCATCCATCACATGGATACTAGAAATGAATTTCTCATGATTGATGCTAATTTTATTGTTTGAGTTATCTATAACTTTTAGGTATCATTATATCTTATGCATATCAAATACCACAAGATAAACAAGGTATTGCCACAAAGATCATATCTTTATAAATTGAAACATCTCTTTATTAATTGCCATCATTGTCATACAATATGCAAAAATAAAGTGTTTCTATCTATTGGCAAATATGAAATAGCAGTTCATAACTGTATTACATACCTTGTAGGCTGAAAATAAACTAAAGTACTCCTATCTATGGCGGCAACACTTGCCCCAATTATGAGTGCTTTACACTTTAAATCTTGGTATCATATACCTCAAAAAGTGTTACAAGTTTACTTTCATGACACCTTCAAGTGGAGACTTTAGTTGTCTCCTTCTTCTTTTGTTCTTCCAGATAGAGAGGACAATTCCTATTCCAATGTACTGGCTTTTGACAATGGTGGCAATTTCCTTTCTTGCTCACGCCTCCTTTGGCCTTGAGAGCTGAAGATGACTTGGGCTCCTGGCTAGCATCAGAACCTTTCTTAGCTTTGCCCTTTCCCTTGTGCTTGGACTTGCCTTTCTTGCTCGTAATCACCATCACAGCCTTAGTCTTGTCCTTCTTCATCTGTATCTCAGCTGTCCTCAACATGCCCAACAACTCTGACAGTGGCCTATCAAAGTTGTTCATGTTGTAGTTCATCACAAACTAACTGTAAGATTCTGGCAACGATTGCAGTATCATGTCAGTAGCCAACTCTTGGCACAGTGGAAATCCCAGTCTCTGCAGGTTCTCCACATACCCAATCATCTTGAGTGTGTGAGGACCAACTGGATCTCCTTCTGTCATGACACACTTGAACAGTGCCCTAGAAACATTGTATCTCTCTTGCCGTGCCTGATCTTCATACATGTTCCTGAGATGCTGAATCATCTCAATGACACCCATGTTCTCATGCTGTCTCTGCAACTCATGGTTCATTGAACATAACATCAAGCACTTTGCATCAATGGCATCACCGGAATGCTTCTTGTAAGCATCCCTTTCTGTCCTTGGTGCATTAGGAGCGGGTTCTTCTGGAATTGGAGTATATCCAAGACATCGAGCTTACGCTCTTCAGTGAGACCAATTCTCAATGTCCGATACCAGTCGTGGAAGTTTGTCCCATTCAGCTTGTCCATGTCAGGACCGATCGCAAAGAAAAGTTATTGTTGTTTGTTGGCATTTGTACTACAAAAAGGAAAATATGCAATTTTAGTCCAAAAACTCATTTTTGACTTATTTGATTGATTTGAAAATTTGACAATATAATTAGGCCTTTAATTAGTTATCGCTCCCACTATTTTAGTTCAAATTGATAGCCCTCACCATCAATTTGGAAGATTGCAGCGTACAACCTTCTAGTGGGCAAGATCCTGAAATCCTCTAAGTCATGGACCAGCTAGGGTTGTCACCCACAACATAGATCTCTCAGGTAGGCAACTCTTGCCAATTGCATCATATGCAACTCGTGATAAGATGTCATATGCAACTCCTTGCAATGATCATATCCATGCCTCAAGGTGCTAGATCCCATCTAGATCACCTTGTTAAGTCCGACCCAAAGCAAACACGATGAACATGCACCCTGCTAGGGCAGACCCACACATTCATCCTTCACACTTCCATGAGATAGACGGTGCACCACGCTTGGGCGTGCCCACACTTGGTCGATCAAGCTTTTCACGTGTGTCGCATTTGGAAGGCATCTAAAAACTTAATATTTTAATGAGGGATTTGGTTTTTGTATACATATACATATCCAATCACCACAATACATAGTATGTATCATATACATCCTATATCCCACAGAAAAAATGCACAAACGATAAAAGTGATGATTATGGCCATCCTAATGTGATTCCTCGAGCCAAGAGGAATCATGGTCATCTAGGTCTACATCACATGCAACCTTTACAAGATGAATTATGTGCCTTGCCATCCGAGTTCATCAACTCATCATATGAATGATCTGCTCTCTCTGGCCGGTCATCTAGTGCCACCAGCCGATCGGTTGGCTCCTCCATCCGATCGGTTCGCCTAGACGTCGTGCATCTTGTCATGGTCGCCACCTGCTCGTCTCGCTCCTCGAATCGGCCATCAACCGATCGGTTCACTCCTTGAACCGGTCGTCTGGAACGTCAACCGATCGGTTCACGCCTTGAACTGATTGTCTCAGCTGTCGTCTGGATGTCCACCTTCTTTGAAATAACAGGAAATAAAAAATCTATCCTATTTTACATTACTTTAAAAGGGAAACCCCGAGTTACATTCGGGGGGAGCAAAGGTAGGAACGAATCTCGAATTATTTCGAGTTACATCAGGAATAGGAGAAGGAAGATCGGTGCACATACTGAGATGCAAGCAACCACACACAACCAATCACAGATATGGTTTATTGGCCATAACCACGCTATACATCCACCACAAAACTCGTTTAAGGGCGACGCGTATCGAGTGCATTAATAATACATATCATATATGTAATTTGAGATTTGTGGATTTAGGATTGGACATGCATAAAGCCAATATTATTTGCATCGTATGCAATAAATAAAGGCGACAAACCAAAATCGATCATATCGATATTCCTAAAATATAGAGCAGTTGACGTGGCTCTGATACCGCTGTTGGGTTTTAGGGGAGATAGAGAAGGCAGCGAAAACAAAAAAAAATTTCCCCCAAACCCGAAACAAGGAAACGCGTCAACGTCTATATAATAGGAAAGGATGGTTTGTGGAATCATACCTTGTCCCGAGGCTTGATCGGCGACAATACCTCGCACCTTGTGCAGTCTTCAAATCCGGTCTTCGACGGTGTCTGTGCAGCTCCTGGTCGCATCGGGACTGACGACTCCTGATCTCACCGGACTGTCGGATGACAGTTGTCCTCCTGAGCGGCACTAACCTCCCTCCTCTGAAGTAGTCCACACGGACTACCTAGAACTCCACACTCCTTGTACCACAAGGAAATGGAAGGAGTCGCACCCTCCTGTTGACGTACTAGTCGCCAACACGGTCTCCTACTGCCAGTTGCAACTGCAGTTGTCCTTCCCTTGCTGCACCTCCCTTTGCGGGAAGCACTTGCTCGGGCTCTCTCTCGGTTACCAAAAGCAGAGAGAACGACAACTTTGCAGAGCAACTGGTTGCACTGAGCTGTTCTTTGAGAATCTCCCAATACCCCTATATACATAGGAGGGTCACGGGACATAGTTCTCCATCCCGAGTAATACAGGACTAAATGCAGGAGTAGAAGGGTTCGAGATTTTCCACAAAAGCAACCAACTCACAACCTGAATCGATCGGTTCACAAGTGAACCGGTCGGTTGGGGACCTGAACCGATCGGTTAACAAGTGAATCGGTCGGTTGGGACACCTCAACCGGTCGGTTCACAAGTGAACCGGTCAGTTGGTGGTCCTGGTCGGTTCCCGATTAACTTTCCTTCTTTTGTTTCTAATTGGTATCGAATACCAATCCTATTCCCAATCAAATTGGGAAATTTGAAACGAAAGGAAAATTCTCACCAATCCTACTTTCCCAACTTGCTCGGTTGCACCACTTGAATCGATCGTTTCAACACTTGAAGCAAACGGTTCACCCTGGACTTGAGCCGATCGACACAACACTTGAGCTGGCCGGTTCAGCAACCTCAACCGACCAGTTCAACACTTGAACCGATCAGTTGGGAGTGTAGGTTGTGCAGACTCAGTCAATTGCGATATTAATCAATCCGATACTCCAATCAATGTGCCCAACACCTTGAACAATATGATATTGAGCTATCTTGTGGACAAAACTCCTCTTCCAGGTTAAATCCTATGTGTGTGACCCTGCAGGTCCATTTCACGTTGGCAGTGAAAGTCCATAACACTTATGACTTCACAAGCAAAGAGCGGTGCCTAGTCACACATCAGTGCTACCCAAGTGAAAGTAGAAAGTTGGAGAACAACTTTCATCCTACAATCCGTGAATGGTGTTACAGTGAATGTATAATTCCTTTGTCACTGATATCCCGAATGAACTCGAGGCATGGAACAGTCATCCTGTCAACGTTCATTCACTTTCTTGATCTCAGAGTAGACTGGAAGAGATATGTATGACATCAACATCACATACTGATTCACACATGCGTGCACGCCTTTCTCAATCCTACTCATCAAGTGGCCATGGATATCAAACTCCCTTAGGAGGGACAAATCCCATATCTATCACTCACCCCTCAAAAGCCCCATGTGTCAAAGCCACCCAATCATCACCTTTATAACAACCCATGTTTCAGGATTGCGTTTGATGATGTCAAAGTGTGCCCAACGACATGTGTTGAGTGTAGTGATTTCAGGTCAAAGAATCACACTAACCACCATCACTGTGAGTACTGACTGTGACTACCATGTACTGGTTCCATGTGTCAAACTCACGGTGGGTCTTTCCGGTACACTTGTTCTCTAACAAGTACCTATGTGTTTGGTTTGATATCTCTATATCATGACTATTGAGATTCTGTCATCAACCAACACCACAATCTAGTCTTGTGTGTCATTGATGTCTATCTACCTTCAACAATGACATCCGACTAGGGACATAACAAGAATGTACAAACTCTTAGCATCCGTATGATCTCATCATTTAGGTCCTCAACCTGAAAGCATACGTCATTGAGTACTGTCATTCTCTAGACATTCAATCTGTTCTATCACTATCTCATATGACTGAACTAGAAAGAATTGGAAGCTTGCCTTTGATGTTTATCAAATCAATCTTAATGTATCCCACCAATCATCCCATGATTGGCTCTCAGGGCATACATACCAACAGACTCCCACTTGCACTGCGAGCCAATCACCCTTGAATCATATTCATAGTGATCTTCAAACATGTCCCACATGTTACTGTGCTCTAGTGCGAACAAAGTGAGTAATGGCAACACCTTGCCAAAGTCAGTATAAATTGCATGTCTCTCATCTCTTCGTTGTACGTCACACGTATGAGATGGAGTTGTCGTAATATGTGATCTTGTATTCCTTTTCTAACTTTTAGCCACATTGCATGATCAAGGATTCCATACTTGTCATCAATGAGAAGAATATCTATAATTTCATCTCATGAACTTCCAGATCCATATAGTATCTACCGCTGTTCTCTAACGCATAGATACTCGACATTTTCTTTTAAGTGGTTTTATTGGAACACTTCCAATTGTCAACAAACGTTGACTTTTATACATCCTATGTATATCTTGTGATTAATTTTCTGTCCTTTCGGAAGTTCGCATCAATGTAACTCTTTACATCGAACTCTTCCTTATCTCCATAGAACTAGTACTTCTCAAGTACTTATCAAGTTCTTATGATTTCCAGTAACCCTTACTGGAAGTAGACAGACATCCACTCGTCATGTCACACATACGAGTTAACAGGATGAGCACATCAAATTGTCATGTCATACATACAAGATGATGAATGCATTTTGTTCTTGCCATTTCCATACATGCAAGATAATGGGATGATTACATACATGATAGATCCATATCTATTATTAGTGTTCCCATTCTTCATAAGAATTGGACACTTGTCCTTGGGATACTAACTCCATGTAACTTCTCCCACTGAATCTGTGCATACTGAACATTTCAGTACAGATTGCCAATGTATGCTCTCTCTTTTCAGGTCAAGAGTTTTTCGAGAACTATGTCTATAGATCTCTGTTCCTATCACATAGGAAACATCTCTATCTTCCTTAAAGATAATTTCCACTTTTGGATTTCCATTCTAGAATATTTCCATTTCACATCAACATGTGGAATGTGAATACGCTCCCACTAAATAAAAGATCCCTTCTTTATCTTTGACATATCAGTCAAACCCTTTGACTATATCATCAAAGTGAAGATTCAATTTTGAGTTTCTTGTACTCAATCAATCACATTGATTAGTCCATTGTAACTTATAGACTTCATTTGCATTAGTGGATTCATAAACCTTATAGGTTGTGTCACGTACACATCCTTGTTTTATTCCTCGTAGGAATGTGGTTTTAGTATCCATATGCCAAATGCCTTAGTCATTAAGTTGCAATCAACAAGCATCATCCTTCTCAAAATGTTATCCATGTATCTTAACACTTAAGATTCGTTTGCACTTATGGATATTATCCAATGGGTGCTACCATCAAGGTTATACCTTATGGTTCACATGGATGTCATTTAGGATGTAATGGTCATAAACCATAACTCAAAATTTGGTTCTTCATATCCATCTAGATAGTTGACTCATCACATGAACAACTCATCAAATAGACAATTGAGGTGTATCTGTTAAGGATATAAGAACTCACAACTCCTTGTGATTCTTAATGTCCTTTATTAGTGTGGGGTAGTCATTTATTAAGAAGAATTCATTTATTCGATAATCATTCTATAACTCTTTAGAGTATGATTCCTTCTTGATTTAGACATCATCATGCCTTAATCATGAGTTCACTATGATACACTATCATAATTACTCATAAGGATATCAAACATTTGGTCCAAGTATTTCATTCAATGATCTCATCAAGAATTAACACTTTACCAAATTTGCACTTCATATACGATAATCTTGAACATTTCTAGATATTCATATTGGTATTTCTCTAAACATCATTTGAAGTATCAGCATTTGTTCCAATAGGTATGTAAATACATCACATGCATTATACGTAATAGGATAATCATTCTCCCACTACCATTAGTGAAGATTGATTAATCATGTACAAGATATTCATGTCTCTTACTGGTTCTGTAACCAAAACAGTCTAGATTCATCCATCACATGGAATTAGAAATGAATTTCTCATGATTGATGCTAATTTTATTGTTTGAGTTATCTATAACTTTTAGGTATCATTTTATCTTATGCATATCAAATACCACAAGATAAACAAGGTATTGCCAGAAAGATCATATCTTTATAAATTGAAACATCTCTTTATTAATTTCCATCATTGTCATACAATATGCAAAAATAAAGTGTTTCTATCTATTGGAAAATATGAAATAGCAGTTCATAACTGTATTACATACCTTGTAGGCTGAAAATAAACTAAAGTACTCCTATCTATGGTGGCAACACTTGCCCCAATTATGAGTGCTTTACACTTTAAATCTTGGTATCATATACCTCAAAAAGTGTTACAAGTTTACTTTCATGACACCTTCAAGTGGAGACTTCAGTTGTCTCCTTCTTCTTTTGTTCTTCCAGATAGATAGGACAATTCCTATTCCAATGTCCTGGCTTTTGACAATGGTGGCAATTTCCATTCTTGGTCATGCCTCCTTTGGCCTTGAGAGCTGAAGATGACTTGGGCTCCTGGCTAGCATCAGAACCTTTCTTAGCTTTGCCCTTGCCCTTGCGCTTAGACTTGCCTTTCTTGCTCGTGATCACCATCAAAGCCTTAGGCTTGTCCTTCTTCATCTGTATCTCGGCTGTCCTCAACATGCCCAACAACTCTGACAGTGGCCTATCAAAGTTGTTCATGTTGTAGTTCATCACAAACTAACTGTAAGATTCTGGCAATGATTACAGTATCACGTCAGTAGCCAACTCTTGGCTCAGTGGAAATCCCAGTCTCTGCAGGTTCTCCACATACCCAATCATGTTGAGTGTGTGAGGACCAACTGGATCTCCTTCTGTCATGACACACTTGAACAACGCACTAGAAACATTGTATCTCTCTTGCCGTGCCTAATCTTCATACATGTTCCTGAGATGCTGAATCATCTCAATGACACCCATGTTCTCATGTTGTCTCTGCAACTCATGGTTCATTGAACATAACATCAAGAACTTTGCATCAATGGCATCACCAGAATGCTTCTTGTAAGCATCCCTTTCTGTCCTTGGTGCATTAGGAGCGGGTTCCTCTGGAATTGGAGTATCCAGGACATAGAGCTTACGCTCTTGAGTGAGAACAATTCTCAATGTCCGATACCAGTCGTGGAAGTTTGTCCCATTCAGCTTGTCCTTGTAAAGGACCGATCACAAAGAAAAGTTATTGTTGTTTGTTTCCATTTGTACTACAAAAAGGAAAATATGCAATTTTAGTCCAAAACTCATTTTTGACTTATTTGATTGATTTGTAAATTTGACGATATAATTAGGCCTTTAATTAATTATCGCTCCCACTATTTTAGTTCAAATTGATAGCCCTCACCATCAATTCGGAAGATTGCAGCGTACAACCTTCTAGTGGGCAAGAGCCTGAAATCCTCTAAGTCATGGACCAGCTAGGGCTGTCACCCACAACATAGATCTCTCAGGTAGGCAACTCTTGCCAATTGCATCATATGCAACTCTTGATAAGATGTCATATGCAACTCCTTGCAATGATCATCTCCATGCCTCAAGGTGCTAGATCCCATCTAGATCACCTTGTTAAGTCCGACCCAAAGCAAACACAATGAACATGCACCCTGCTAGGACAGACCCACACATTCATCCTTCACGCTTCCATGAGATAGACGGTGCACCACGCTTGGGCGTGCCCACACTTGATCGATTAAGCTTTTCACGTGTGTCGCATTTGGAAGGCATATAAAAACTTAATATTTTAATGAGGGATTTGGTTTTTATATACATATACATATCCAATCACCACAATACATAGTACATATCATATACATGCTATATCCCACAGAAAAAATGCACAAACGATAAAACCGATGATTATGGCCATCCTAATGTGATTCCTCGAGCCAAGAGGAATCAAAGTCATCTAGGTCTACATCAGATGCAACCTTTACAAGATGAATTATGTGCCTTGCCATCCGAGTTGATCAACTCATCATATGAATGATCTGCTCTCTCTGGCCGGTCGTCTGGAGCCACCAGCCAATCGGTTGGCTCCTCGAACTGATCGGTTCGCATGTACGTCATGCATCTCGTCATGGTCGCCACCCGCTCGTCTCGCTCCTCGAACCGGCCATCAACCGATCGGTTCACTCCTTGAATCGGTCGTCTGGAACGTCAACCGATCGGTTCGCGCCTTGAACCGATCGTCTTAGCTGTCGTCTAGATGTCCACCTTCTTTGACAAAACAGGAAATAAAAAATCTATCCTATTTTACATTGCTTTAAAAGGGAAACCCTGAGTTACATTCGGGGGGAGCAAAGGTAGGAAAGAATCTCGAATTATTTTGAGTTACATCAGGAATAGGAGAAGGAAGATCGGTGCACAAACATAGATGCAAGCAACCACACACAAGCAATCATAGATAGGGTTTATTGGCCATAACCACACTATACATCCACCACAAAACTCGTTTAAGGGCGACGTGTATCGATTGCATTAATAATACATATCATATATGTAATTTGGGATTTGTGGATTTAGGATTGGACATGCATAAAGCCAATTTTATTCGCATCGTATGCAATAAATAAAGGCGGCAAACTAAAATCGATCATATCGATATTCCTAAAATATAGAGCAGTTGACGTGGCTCTGATACCACTGTTGGGTTTTAGGGGAGATAGATAAGGCAGCGGAAACAAAAAATTTTCTCCCCCAAACCCGAAACAAGGAAACGCGTCAACGTCTATATAATAGGAAAGGATGGTTTGTGGAATCATACCTTGTCCCTAGGCTTGCTCGGCAACAATACCTTGCACCTTGTGCGGTCTTCAAATCCGGCCTTTGACGGTGTCTGTGCAGCTCCTGGTCGCACCGGGACTGACGACTCCTGATCTCACCGGACTGTCGGATGATAGTTGTCCTCCTGAGTGGCAGTAACCTCCCTCCTCTGAAGTAGTCCACACGGACTACCTAGAACTCCACACTCCTTGTCCCACAAGGAAGTGGAAGGAGTCGCACCCTCTTGTTGACGTACTAGTCGCCAACACGCTCTCCTGCTGCCAGTTGCAACTGCAGTTGTCCTTCCCTTGCTGCACCTCCCTTTACGGGAAGCACTTGCTCGGGCTCTCTCTCGGTTACCAAAACCAGAGAGAACGACAACTTTGCAAAGAAACTGGTTGCACTGAGCTGTTCTTTGAGAAGCCCCCAATACCCCTATATATATAGGAGGGTCATGGGACAGGGTTCTCCATCTCGGGCAATACGGGACTAAAAGCAGGAGTAAAAGGGTTCAAGATTTTCCACAAAAGCAACCAACTCGCAACCTGAACCGATTGGTTCACAAGTGAACCAGTCGGTTGGGGAGCTAAACCGATCCGTTAACAAGTGAACCGGTCGGTTGGGACACTGCAACCGATTGGTTCACAAGTGAACCGCTCGGTTGGTGGTCCTGGTCGGTTCCCGATTGACTTTCCTTCTTTTGTTTCTAATTGGTATCGAATACCAATCCTATTCCCAATCAAATTGGGCAATTTGAAATGAAAGGAAAATTCTCACCAATCCTACTTTCCCAACTTGCTCGGTTGCACCAGTTGAATCGATCGTTTCAACACTTGAAGCAAACGGTTCACAGTGGACTTGAGCCGATCGGCTCAACACTTGAGCCAGTAGGTTCAGCAACCTCAACCGACCGGTTCAACACTTGAACTGATCGGTTGGGAGTGCAGGTTGTGCAGAATCAGTCAATTGTGATTTTAATCAATATGATACTCCAATCAATGTGTCCAACACCTTGAACAATATGATATTGAGCTATCAATTGATTTAGTGTTTAATTGAACTACTAAACTCCTTTAGTAATCAATCTAAACATTGCTTGTGGACAAAACTCCTCTTCCACGTTAAATCCTATGTGTGTGACCCTGCAGGTCCATTTCACGTTGGCAGTGAAAGTCCATAACGCTTATGACTTCACAAGCAAAGAGAGGTGCCTAGTCACACATCAGTGCTACCCAAGTGAAAGTAGAAAGTTGGAGAACAACTTTCATCCTACAATCCGTGAATGGTGTTACAGTGAATGTATAATTCCTTTGTCACTGATATCTCGAATGAACTCGAGGCATGGAACAGTCATCCTGTCAACGTTCATTCACTTTCTTGATCTCAGAGTAGACTGGAAGAGATATGTATGACATCAATATCACATACTGATTCACACATGCGTGCACGCCTTTCTCAATCCTACTCATCAAGTGGCCATGGATATCAAACTCCCTCAGGAGGGACAAATCCCATATCTATCACTCACCCCTCAAAATCCCCATGTGTCAAAGCCACCCAATCATCACCTTTATAACAACCCATGTTTCAGGATTGTGTTTGATGATGTCAAAGTGTGCCCAACGACATGTGTTGAGTGTAGTGATTTCAGGTCAAAGAATCACACTCACCACCATCACTGTGAGTACTGACTGTGACTACCATGTCATGGTTCCATGTGTCAAACTCACGGTGGGTCTGTCCGGTACACTTGTTCTCTAACAAGTACCTATGTGTTTGGTTTGATATCTCTATATCATGACTAATGAGATTCTGTCATCAACCAACACCACAATCTAGTCTTGTGTGTCATTGCTGTCTATCTACCTTCCACAATGACATCCGACTAGGGACATAACAAGAATGTACAAACTCTTAGCATTCGTATGATCTCATCGTTCAGGTCCTCAACCTGAAAGCATACATCATTGAGTACTATCATTCTCTAGACATTCAATCTGTTCTATTACTATCTCATATGACCGAACCAGAAAGAATTGGAAGCTTGCCTTTGATGTTTATCAAATCAATCTTAATGTATCCCACCAATCATCCCATGATTGGCTCTCACGGCATACATACCAACAGTATCTTTATCCCTTTCTTTAATCTTTGTCTTTGGTAACTTGTATGGGTTGTTCACCATTTGCCACATCTCAAGATTTGATCCTTGGATGTAGAATTGAAGCATTCTTCTCCAATAGAGGAAATTGCTCCGATCAAAGATTGGAAGGTTGATCAAGTATCTCCCTCCTTGGTAGTCACCCATCTTCTCCTACTTGTTGAAGTATGCTTGGAGAAGACCCACTCTGATACCAATCGTTGGATCCTAGATGGGTAATTAGATGCTCTAGAGGGAGGTGAATAGAGCTGAATGCACTTAAACAAAATTCATTAGACCTTCAAGATATATCATAAGATAAGGTTGCTAAATGGGAAACTTGAGTGCAAATAAAACATGCATATCAAGGGAGAGAGAGATTGAACATACACCAATTGACAAGCTATTTAGAGTGATTCAACACTTCAAACTAGAAGTGAGTCAGTCCACTACCTAGAGAGGTTGAACTCTAGGATTTCTTAACCATTGAACTCTTATTTTAATTCATAAGACTTACAATACATGACCACCAAATGACTTACCTATTCAATACAAAGAGTATTCAACTATACCAAGGACTTACCCACTTTGCAAGGAGTCTTCCACCTTCTTCCAAGGACTTACCTACTCTTGCACAAGTCTTCAACCTTCAAGGAATTTCCCACTCTTTTTGGATCTTCAGCCTTTGACTTCACCTTCACTCGGAGAAGCTTCCACCAAGGACTTACCCACTTGAGAAAGGAGTCTTCTGCCTTCACCAAGGGCTTACCCGCTCTTGCTCCAAGTCTTCAGCCTTGATATTCACCAAGGGACGCCTTCCCTTGTTCTTCTTCACCTCTCTTAGCCAAGAGAGAGAACCTTTCTCTTCATGGTTGAAATGAGAGATAGACAGGTGGTGGAAGTGAGAGCCTCACAAGATATACATGTAGGACTACCTCTCGTATAGATTTCCTACTCACTCGTACGAATGTATCAAGTGATTAAGCTTAGAGAGAGAGAGAGAGAGGAGGCTGTAGGAAGCACACAACTATAGAATAGGAACCACACATAGAGTTTTGCATTGAATGCTCAACCTTGGAATGAAGCCCAAGGGGTCCTATCTATAGCTGGGGATGCCTCTTAGCCTTTGAGAACAATAAGAATCAAAACTAGCCATTTTGTGACTTGCAACAAATATATTTTCACTTGTTGCAACTCCACAACGGCTAGAAACACTTTTCTGCACTTTTCCGCACAGTGCAATCAGTCAAGTTTCTATAAAGGTAACTCGACCGATCCCACTAAAAGACAAGACCAATTTAGGCCATCGGTCGAGTTTGTCCTGGGGTAACTCGACCGATTCACTTAAATCAGTTTTGGTCAGTAGAGGGATCGATCGAGTTCTGTGAAGTGTAAAGTCGAGTGATCAAAAGTCATTTTTAAGATCCAATAAGGATTAGTCGAGTTTGCAACTCGACCGATGAACAACCTGATGTGAATTTTAGAAATGGTATTTGAGTACTTAAATATTCGAACTAAGTGCTCCTGATTTTTTCTAAGCTTAATTACAAGTCATACAAACATTACAAGTGATTTACAACATGATTCTAATGGATTTACATCATATTACAAAAATGTGCACTTGTATTGACTTTGACTTGTCTTTTCTCCAAGTTGAGAAGTGCAAGTTAGGGCATTTGGAGTGTGTCTATAGCTAATCTGAAATCACTCAAGTAGAGACATTAGACATAATTAATTGGAATAGTTTAGTCATCATCAAAATAAGGGTTTGGTCAATTTAGACCTTGAGTCAACATTCTCCCCCTTTTTGAAGATGACAAACCATTCCATACATGTATTGAAAGAATTTAAGTAAAGTCATACCTTTAGATAAACCTAAGGGTTTCAATAGAATTGAGTTCATATGATCCCCCTCAATTGATGCTAGTGGAGTTCTCATACTCCCCCTCAATTGATGTTATTTCTCCTGCACGGTTAGCTTTCATAACATTTATAGAATACTATGTCTTCTACTCATATATGTTCTACACATATATGTCTTCTCCCCTTCACCTTCTCCCCTTACATGGACATGCTTCTCCTCTTCATGTAAGACATGCCTTCTCCCTCTTTTGTCAAAATAAGACATACCTTTCTCCCCCTTTATCATTTCAAAAAGTGGGGGTATGAAGAAATAAGAAAAACCACTTGTTAAGAAAAAGGATATAACAAAAATTTATATAAGGAGAGTAGAAGAGCACAGATAGTGGCTTGTCCAAGCATAGAATAAAAGCAAGTTAAAGCATGTACTTGAACAACTCAAAAAGCAAGATAAAGTGATGCAGAAAAATAATAAATCGCAATTTTGAGCCTCAAGATGATAGAATTTGTCCAAAAAGTGTCAGGGCTCATGGCAAAGTGATGAGCCTTGCTAAGAAGGCCGTTTCTACAAAGAAATCACTAGTCTTGCACCAAAAACTGAAACTGGAGCAAAAGCTGCATGAAATCCAAAAAAATGCTCCAATATCTACATACAATATAGATTTATGTATCCTGCATTACAAAGTTATGCAAGCAACTCAAGATAGTATATATGCAATTTAACGAACAAACTTGAGCATGTATGAGACAATATACAAGCATAGCATATAGTGAAATACCACTAGATGAGAAAAGATACCAATTATAAACAAGGTTAGAACTACATGTGTGTGAACTACTAGTAGATGTTATCACAATTTAGGACTACTAGTAGGATCTATATCATAGCAAGAGATACCAAAGGATACACAAGATAAAGCAAGCTATGAGTAGATGTGGAGATATATCCAAACAAAGTGATAAGCAATTTTAGAAGCAAGTAAGAATATAACTCACTAACAAGTATGCATCATTACCAAAAGATGGTCACCACTAAGAACCTCAAGGTTGTATCCAAACAAGATATACAACTATATATATGTAGCAAGTTAGAGCACAACGCAAGTAATTTAAGACACAACCAAAAGATCAAAAGAGATCATCATCAAAACCTGCAAAACAACTCAAAGCAAGTAATTGCAAGATATAGATATACCAATTTATAGCAATTAAAGAGATAGAGTTGTAAGCAAGATAGAAAATTTAAAGAATGAAAATATGCATATATAAAGGTACCAAAAGGAGTGCCATAGAATAAGGCCAATGGTTGAGAAAATCTAGTTGAGAGGAAAATTCTCATCCAAACAGCCAACTGTATATTCTATGTAGTGTGCTATCGGTCGAGTTATGTGTATTGGCAACTCGACTGACAACAGTTGTTGGCAACACCCATTAGCACCTATCAGTTGAGTTTCAAACAGGACAAACTCGACCGACAAAGTTTCTATCAAAAAGCACATATATATATATATGTATATATATGTATATATATGTATATATATATATATATATAAATATATATATATATATATATGTATGAAGAACATATCTAGAGGCATGATAAGAATATAAGCCATATCCAAACATGTGTAAGCAAGTTAGTAATGCACTATGAAAGCATTAGAAACCATTTTTGAGCCAGAGTGTGAAGAGAAATCCAAAATCCCACTTTTAACTCAAAAACCATATGTATAGTGCACAATATCTTGACAAAAATAAGTTAGGATAGGTTATAAGCAAGTAAACCTTTACCTTTGTTCTTACCATTCCTTTTTCCACTTGCTGTAACCCTCTACACATCTCACCTTTCTTCTTCCGTGTGGATTGAGAAGTCAATTTGCAATTCAATAGCTCAAGTCAACCAATTTGCAAGTACCTACAAGAAGATAGATGAAATGGTCCCCAATCATGTTTTTGGGTCCGTAGGGGTTAGCATAGCAACCCCAGTCCTATTGCTCTTGGGTTCTTTCCTAAAAGGACAATAAGTAGAATAATGGCCAATATCATTGCAATAGTTGCATGTGCCCATAGTTTTGGAACTAGAGGTTTCTCCATGGAAGATTGCAGGTCCTTTACCTTTGTTGTCCCTTTGACTACTATCATACCCCAAACCATGTCTACCAATTTGTTTTGTAGTATGGTGTAGCATTAAGATTCTTTTTACCAACTAAGAATCTTTGCAAAGAAGATCTCAAACTATGATTATCCTGCATAAGAGAAGTAATAGTAGAAAAAAATGATTTAAATTATCTCTAGCATGCAAAAGATCATTTTCTAAGTAAAGAGCTTTAGTTAAATAAGAATCTTTATCAATATAAAAAGCAGAAACATTATTCCCTCTACTAGTAGAACTAGAACAAGATTCAAGCACATTGATTTTAGCAAGCAAGGAGGCATTTTCTGTTTCAAGCAAAGCAATCTTAGCGAGATAATCAACATTTTCAAATTCTAATCCTTGCAAAACAATATCGTTGTCCTTGTTTTCGGATTTAAGAACCTCAATATCATGCATGACAGAATCAACAATTAAAGAATGCTTTTCATTCGAACTAGGCATAAGAGGTTGAGCTTCTAGAAATCTAATTTTATCAGGAAAACTAGAATTTTCAAGTTTAAGAGAGTTTACTTGGCTAAGACAAGAATTTTTATCATCCAGCAAGCAAGAATTATCATGTTCAATATCATCTAATTCTACATGCGTATTATCAACAATTCTAGCAAGCTTTTTCTTTTTCTTTTTAGAAGACTTAAGAGAAGGGTAGCATTAATGATAGCAATTAAAGGTTCTTTATCCAAAGAGTTTATATTTACCGCATTTGAGTCTTTACTTGTAGAAGATACAAGAGCAAAATGGCATTCTCCTTCAACACTAGTGCTTGCTCTTGATCCTCCACTTGAATCTTCACTTGAGCTTGAGTTGGAGGAGTCACTTGAGCTTGAGTGTCATTTCTCCTTCCTCATGTACTTCTCTTCTCTTTCCTTGTGATAATGGATCTTCTTGCCTTGTAGACAATCTATCTTGAAGTGACCCTTCTTTCCACACTTGAGGTACTGGATTGAGGAGGAATTCTTGCCTTTGTAGAATCTACACTTGGAGTACATGGCATCTTCTTCAACATGAGAGGATGGAGAGGCTTGCCCGATAATAGCTTCAGTTTGAGCCTTCATTTCAGCCTTCTTAATTCTCATTAGCTCTTTCTCCTCTTATCTTTCAACTTCTTCTCTCTTGTCAAGTGTGACTTCATGGGCTTGTAGATTTCCAATGAGCTCTTCAATAGGAATATCCTTAAGAGACCTTTCTTCTTCAATGGAAATCACCTTGGGTTCTCACCTTTTGGGAATAGTTCTAAGGATCTATGAGTTGATCTCTCCTCAAGACATAGGATGACCTAGAACCGCAAGACCATTCACAATGGTGTTGATCCTATGGTACATATGAGCTATCTTCTCCTCCTTTCCCATCTTGAAGTTCTCAAACAACCCATTGAGCATGTAGATTTTGCTTTCCTTCACTTGAGTTGTCCCCTAATAAGTGGCACATAGCATTCTCCATACCTCATAGGCTATTTTACATGAAGAAATCCGGTTGAACTCAGTGGGGGTCATGGATGCATAGAGGATGTGCATGGCTCTAATATTCAAGGTTGCTTTCTTAAAGGTAGCCTCATGTCATTCTTTAATCTTTGTCTTTGGTAGCTTGTATGGGATGTTCACCATTTTCCACATCTCAAGATTTCATCCTTGGATGAAGAATTGAAGCCTTCTTCTCCAATAGAGCAAATAGATCCCATCAAAGATCAGAAGGTTGATCATGTATCTCCCTCCTTGGTAGTCACCCATCTTCTCCTACTTGTTGAAGTATGCTTGGAGAAGACCCGCTCTGATACCAATTGTTGGATCCTAGATGGGTTATTAGATGCTCTAGAGGGGGGTGAATAGAGCTGAATGCACATAAACAAAATTCATTAGACCTTCAAGATATATCATAAGATAAGGTTTCTAAATGGGAAATTTGAGTGTAACTAAAACATTCATAGAAAGGGAGAGATAGATTGAACATACACCAATTGACAAGCTATTTAGAGTGGTTCCACACTTCAAACTAGAAGTGAGTTTGTCCACTACCTAGAGAGGTCAACCTCTAGGATTTCTTAACCATTGCACTCTTATATTCATTCATAAGACTTACAATACATGACCACCAAAGGACTTACCTATCCAATACAAAGAGTATTCAACCTTACCAAGGACTTACCCACTTTGCAAGGAGTCTTCTGCCTTCTTCCAAGGACTTAGATACTATTGCACAAGTCTTCAGCCTTCAAGGAATTATCCATTGTTCTTGGATATTCAACCTTTGACTTCACCTTCACTCAGAGAGGCTTCCACTAAGGACTTACCCACTTGAGCAAGGAGTCTTCTACCTTCACCAATGGCTTACCCACTCTTGCTCCAAGTCTTTAGCCTTGATCTTCACCAAGGGATGCCTTCCCTTGTTCTTCTTCACCTCTCTTAGACAAGAGAGAGAACTTTCATCTTCATTTTTAAATGAGAGATAGATAGGTGGTGGAAGTGAGAGCCTCACAAGATATACATGTAGGACTATCTCTCTTAAAGATTTCCTACTCACTCTAACAAATGTAGCAAGTAATTAAGCTTAAAGAGAGAGAGGAGGCTGTAGGAAGCACTCAACTATAGAATAGGAACCTCACATAGAGTTTTGCATTGAATGCTCAACCTTGGAAAGAAGCCCAAGGGGTCCTATTTATAACTAGGGATGCCTCTTAGCCTTTGGGAACACTTAAGAATGAAAACTAGCCATTTTGTGGCTTGCAACAAATATATTTTCACTTGTTGCAACTCCATAACGGCTAGAAACACTTTTCAGCACTTTTCCGTACAGTGCAATCGATCATGTTTCTATAAAGGTAACACGACCGATCCCACTAAAAGACAAGACCAAGTTAGGCCATCGATCGAGTTTGTCCTGGGGTAACTCGACCGATTCACTTAAATCAGTTTTGGTTAGTAGATGGATCGGTCGAGTTCAGTGAAGTGTAAACTCGACTGATCAAAAGTCATTTTCAAAATCCAATCAGGATCAGTCGAGTTTGCAACTCGACCGATGAACAACCTGATGTGAATTTTAGAAAATGGCTTTTGAGTGCTTAAATATTTGATCTATGTGCTCCTGGTTTTTTTTCTAAGATTAATTATAAGTCATACAATCATTACAAGTGATTTACAACATGATTTTAATGGATTTGCATCATATTACAAAAACATGCACTTGTATTGACTTTGAGTTGTCTTTTCTCCAAGTTGAGATGCACAAGTTAGGGCATTTGGAGTGTGTCTATACCTAATTTGTAATCACTCAAGTAGAGACATTAGACACAATTAATTGGAATGGTTTATTCATCATCAAAACAAGGGTTTGGTATACCTTGAGTCAACATTCTCCCCCTTTTTGAAGATGACAGACCATTCCATAAATGTATTGAAAGAATTGAAGTAAAGTCATACCTTTAGAGAAACCTAGGGGTTTCAATAGAATTGAGTTCATATGCTCCCCCTCAATTGATGCTAGTGGAGTTCTCATACTCCCCCTCAATTGATGATATTTCTCCTGCATGGTTAGCTTTCATAACATTTATAGAATACTATGTCTTCTACTCATATATGTCCTACACATATATGTCTTCCCCCCTTTACCTTCTCCCCTTTACATGGACATGCTTCTGCTATTCATGTAAGGCATGACTTCTCCCTCTTTTTTCAAAAGAAGACATACCTTTCTCCCCCTTTGTCATTTCAAAAAGTGGGGGTATGAAGAAATAAGAAACACCACTTGTTAAGAGAAAGGAGATAACAAAAAGTAATATAAGGAGAGTAGAAGAGCACAAATAGGGGCTTGTCTAAGCAGAGAATAAAAGAAAGTTAAAGCATGCACTTGAACAACTCAAAAAGCAAGATAAAGTGCTACATAAAATAATAAATCACAATTTTGACCCTCAAGATGACAGAATTTTCCCAAAAAGTGTCAGCTGTTTCTACAAAAAAAACACTAGTCTAGCACCAAAAACTGAAACTAGAGCAAAAGCTGCATGAAATCCAAAAAAATGCTCCAATTTCTACATACAATGTAGATTTATTTCTTTTATCATTTCTTACCCACCAGATTGGTTAATTTTGATATATATAGGCCTTTTTTCAATACTTGCACGGGTAGCCTGGATTTATCTACCCGACACCCAAAAACGTAACTGTTCTGACAAAAAAACAGTTACTTTTTTGGCTGCTGGGTAGTGAAATCTAGGCTACCCACACAGGTATTAAAAAAGCCATATATATATATATGTATATATATATATATATATATATATATATATATATATATATATATATATATATATATATATATATATATATATATGGCTGTTTATTCATTGCCCGCATGGGTAGCCTGGAGTTTCTCTACCCGACAGCCACAAAAGTAACTCTTCTGGCCACAAAAGTAACTCTACTGTCAAAAAAGTAACTATGGTGATAAGAAAGTAACTACACGACTAAAAAAGTAACTCTGTACAAAATATACAGCAGATACATATATAAGGACGGGATTTTTGATTTTGGGGGGGTGGGGGGCAAATGATATTATTTTTGGAGAGCTAGATAAAATACTCCTCTGCAATTGCGAATTTTTTTTTTGAAAAAAAATGGTGGGAAGGGTGGGCGGGTAGCTACCCACACGGGCAATAAATATGGGCCCTATATATATATAAATATATATAAATAAATATATATATATCTCAAAATTTACCAATATTTTGGGTAAGATCACCTAAAATCTCATCACATTAGGGTTTACTAATCATGACTCTAATGTGAAACTTAGCTCAACCTTTCATCATCTTAAGAATAACATACATCAATTCTAGGGTGAACATCTCACCTACAAGATAACTATGCAAGTTAAGGGTTCTATTTAGGTAGACAAAATTGAAATAGTCAGATTCCGACTACCATAGGCTCTGATACCATGTTGTAAGGAGTGAGACCCAGAAGGGATCACTCACAACTAAAAGTTTGAATATCAAAACATCCATTCCAAATATACTCAAAAGGTATGATGGAACAGGTGTAAAATCTTCAAATTTCAAATAAGGGTATAAAAATACCAAAGAGTCTAGCAGCAGAATAAAAGAAATGACTATATTCAATTTTACATAAGTACATCATCATTCTCCCATATATGGTTTACTTGAAAGATACAACATAATGATCTAGATAGAGGGAAATCTAAAATATATCAAGATTGTGTGCAAGCTTCAACTCCTTAACCTGAGTTTATTTTAACTGCCATGTTTTCCTTCACCGACACTTGGGGTTGCAAGCATATCCCAACAAGAGGAGAAAAATAGGCAACATCAGTAAAAAGCTGGTATGTGCATACTAAAATGAAATTGAGCAATATATGAAACAGAGGATGTCAAAATAAAAGGCTTCCAATAGAAAAGATAAGGACTACCCAATCAGGCAAAAAAGAAACAAGAGTTCAATAAAATAAAATCAAGGCATCCAAGTGTTTCACCTATGACAATACTAGACAATATAAACATGTAGGTATGAAATAATACATCTACCAAAAATATGTGATGAGCAAGGTCTTGTATGCACCTACTCTAAATATGGAGTGGCATGGTCTGTCAACATCTTCCTGGCCAGGAAAACATGTCTGCCATAAATATTTTTATATGCAGGAATTTTCACATTTACATTCATATGTGAGAATTTTCACATCCACATAAAAAGGACATGTACATTATATTAGTCATCACCATTAAATGCATAACAAAAGAATAAATAAGAATGAATCAAATAAGAGAGACGAGAACATCCAACAAATACATAAAGTGGGATCACATGATCCTAATCAACATCTACATTAAAAGTGGGCAAAAGAGAATATATGACCAAAGAATGTTCCACCATGAGTAATGTATAAGGAAGAGTCCAAAAGAATGTCTAAATAGGATAATTTGATCACAAGATTAGTAACAAATATAAGGAACTGCACATGAAGCATATTTTCAAAATAAAAAGATATTGTGTAGGCTATTGTCCATAGGACCAAGAGAAATAAGAACATAGGTTATTTCTCAATAGGAATACTATTGGATGTAAACAAACCTTAACCTGACTCCTAAAAACACTATGTTCCAATCTAGTTGTTTCTAAGATCTCCATTGCCAATTTGCAATTATTCATATGTATTAGGGTTTTGAGATTCATATAATGTAATGAAACCCTAATTCTAGACCTGTCTAGAAAACATCAGATATTGACTCCGAAAACTTCACCAAACAATTTATTAGATCCTCCTGATCAAGAAAACATGTTTATTTGTTATATTTGGGGTTAAGATGAATTAATTACCAATTTTAGGGATTTAATATTAATTAATTAAGTCCTCAAAATACATCATCGAAACATGGAAATCAGACTCTCAAACTATTTTTATTAGAAAAAACATATTTTTCTGATTCCAAAACATATTCATTTTTTATTTTTGGAGCTCTGATAAAAAGATATGACTCTTAAGAGATTCACTTTATTTACTACTATATTTGTGAAATTGAATTACAAGAAACCAATTTTCCCTTGAATCAAAAATCAAAACTTTACGCTACAAAAGGGTATAAATATAGCATTTGTGATGGCGTGAAAATCAACAAAAATCGAACTAAAACTAAGTGATTAATGAGAATACCCATAATGAGAAAAGGAAAATAAAAGAGAATCAAGGGGCAAAAAGGGGAAAACACAAGGGATCATCACCTTCCCCCCTACACACGCCATGGCTGACTGGGCAAGGAGAAGCTTGCCCATGAGTTTGGGGAAAACTTCGTTCATTTCTCATTTGTGAAGCTAACTAGCCAATCATGATAAACAAGTGCCAACGTTATTTACCTGAGGTCCAATTACATTCCGAAGAAGCAAGACATTGGGGAGAGATTCCACAAACTCAAACCAACAACCACATTTGGCGGTGGATGAAATGACGATGCAAGTTGAAATTAAAACCAGAGGAGAGTCTCTCGGTGTATGTTTCATTTGATGGCAGGGTCCTATTTATATGAATTTGAGTCACAAGGTGTGTGAGATGTTGCTTCGGAAGACTTGATGAAAAAGTTTAGGGATTTCTAGAATTATGCATTATAGGTCTCGAGTAGGGGATGGATGCAAAATTAAATTTTTAATCCAATACAACTTGTTTCATAAAGTTTTCATTGAGAAAAAAGGAGTTAGCCCAAAGTGCTAGACCTTGGTCTGCGGTTACTGTTCATGTCGGCTGCGATGACTGTCATTTAATAAAACTTACCAATTTGTTCTTTTAATGAATTTAATGTACATAACTTTCTATAATTATTAGAGGGTGAAAACAAAGTACAGAAATCCAAATTTGATAGGTTAGCTAATTTTGGAATGAGCAATTTAGTTTTGGAATTATTCTATTTTTTGAAGACATCTAATATTTTATTCAATATTTTTAAATATTATCACTTATTTTATCACGCTTTGGGGGATCAATTTTTTTTATCCTTTTAATGACTTAGAGGCATCTAGAAACTTTCTATAAATCTAAAGCTTGGCTTATAAGAAATACCAAACATGAGACACACGATCTTTCAATTAATTAAATTTTCTATCCAAATATTATTTAATATCTTTATTCTTTAAGGTATATTCTCTCTCCTAAATTAACTAAAATGTTTAAGATTGTCCAAAATAGTTGAGAATTTACCTATAGGCTAATTTTGGAATGTAGATTTCCAATTTGATATTTATTTTCCCTTCTGGATTCATTATTCATTTATTTAATATATTTGACTCTTATTCTTATTCTCTTTCCTAGTTAAAAAAATAATTATTATTATAAAAATATTGTGAAACTTCACTCCCAAGCAAACTAAAACATATGAAACACGAAATTAGACATTAATTTTATCTCTGGGTATTATTTATACATTATTTAATTTTTTTGAACTTTTACATACTTTCGCTCTGCTAATCTACACATGTATATTAAAGACTATCCAAATTACATGAATATTCACACAAAGGCTATTTTTAATGTGTAGATTATGAATCTAAGATTATTTCCCACTTTTTGAGTCATTAAATGATTTATCTCATATTTTGAAGGAAAATTGCTTTTTTCTAAATAAAATTGATATAATTATTGATATCCCAAATTTGTGAAACTTGGTTCCCTAGCCATATCATATCAAAGAAACAAATCTGAAGCTATTATTATTCAATTAGTCTTCCTTTTATCAAATTTTAGCCCATTATTCATTATTACCACTATTTCTCATATTAAATAATTCAATATCATATTATCTTATTTAGGGAGTTATCATTGATTTCTTTTTCTCATTTCTTATTTTGAAAAACAAAGAAAATTCTAGATCAATATTATTTTATCATTATTGTTATCATTCTTCTAATTGTCTCCCATATCTACACATTACAACCAAAATGATTATATATTATATTTATCATTTATCTTATGTGACATATTTTATGTATCCATTATTGATATTATGATTCATATGAGGGTATTATGTTATATTTGTTTACATGCATATAAGTTAGGGTGATTTATTCATGCATTACATATTATGGTTACCATTAACTACCATTAGGTATATCCTCAACCTTATTTGGCTAAGCCCAAACAACTAAGGTCTCTAACCTCCTAACCTTGGAATAGGATAACGTTCTAGATTTTGATACGCTACATTCTGTCTATATGTGTAGGGTAGATACAATGATCAGAAAATGGTGATGTATAAAGCTCCATGACATCTTAGGCAGTGGAGATACTCAATAAGGTAGAATTTTGAATATTCATATTTTGACTTGTAGTGGAAGGAAGAAGTCCACGATGTATAAGGATAACACATATGGTACTACACCTCAACATCACACTTAGAACAATACATACCAAACCATATGTAGAAGTCTAGAAACACAAAAATCAATTGGTCTTGTTAATGGCAGTGGTTCTAGAGGAAGTGGTGCAATGCACACTTACGCTACTATTGTAGAAGTATGGGAATAAAGAAATCAACTGGTCATGTTAATGGAAGTGGTGCTAGAGTAAGTGGTGCAATGACAACTTACTACGATAGTTGGAAGGGAGATTCTACACATGTGTTGTCCTTTGCAAGAAGGTGGAGGGAGTCCTTTACACTCTACAGAGATTGTTGACTCAAGGTCTAAATTGACCAAACCCTTATTGTGATGATGACTAAACCATTCCAATTAATTGTGTCTAATGTCTCTACTTGAGTGATTTTAGATTAGGTATAGACACACTCTAAATGTCCTAATTTGCGCATCTCAACTTGGAGAAAAGACAAGTCAAAGTCAATGCAAGTGCACGTTCATTAGAATAAGATTTTAAATCACTTGTAATGATTGTATGACTTGTAATTAAGCTTAGAAAAAATCAAGAGCACTTAGATCGAATATTTAAGCACTCAAAAGCCATTTTCTAAAATTCACATCAGGTTGTTCATCGGTCAACTTGCAAACTTGACCGATCCTGATTGGATCTTGAAAATGACTTTTGATCGGTCGAGTTTACACTTCAAAGAACTCGACCGATCCCTCTACTGACCAAAACTAATTTAAGTGAATCATTCGAGTTACCCCAGGACAAACTCGACCGATGGCCTAAATTGGTCTTATCTTTTAGTGGGATCGGTCGAGTTACCTTTATAGAAACTCGACCGATTGAACTGTACAGAAAAGTGCAGAAAAGTATTTCTAGCCATTGTGGAGTTGCAACAAGTTAAAATATATCAGTTGCAAGCTACAAAATGACTAGTTTTCATTCTTAAGTGTTCCCAAAGGCTAAGAGGCATCCCCAGCTATAAATAGGACCCCTTGGGCTTCATTCCAAGGTTGAGCATTCAATGCAAAACTCTATGTGAGGTTCCTATTCTATAGTTGAGTGCTTCCTACAGCCTCCTCTCACTCTCTAAGCTTAATCACTTGCTACATTTGTTAGAGTGAGTAGGAAATATGTAAGAGAGCTAGTCCTACATGTATATCTTGTGAGTCTCTCACTTCCACGACCTATCTATCTCTCATTTCAACTATGAAGATGAAGGTTCTCTCTCTTAGCTAAGAGAGGTGAAGAAGAACAAGGGAAGGCATCCTTTAGAGCAGATCAAGGTTGAAGACTTAAAGCAAAAGTGGGTAAGCCCTTGGTGAAGGTAGAAGACTCCTTGCTCAAGTGGGAAAGTCCTTGGTGGAAGCTTATCCGAGTGAAGGTGAAGTCAAAGGCTGAAGATCCAAGAAGAGTGGGTAATTCCTTAAAGGATGAATACTTGCGCAAGAATAGGTAAGTCCTTGGAAGAAGGTGGAAGACTCCTTGCAAAGTGGGTAAGTCCTTGGTAAGGTTGAATACTCTTTGTATTGGATAGGTAAGTCCTTTGGTGGTCATGTATTATATGTCTTAGGAATGAATATAAGAGTGCGATGGTTAATAAATCCTAGAGGTTGACCTCTCTAGGTAGTGGACAGACTCACTTCTAGTTTGAAGTGTGGAACCACTCCAAATAGCTTGTCAATTGGTGTATGTTCAATCTCTCTCTCCCTTTCTATGCATGTTTTAGTTGCACTCAAATTTCATATTTAGAAACCTTATCTTATGATATATCTTGAAGGTCTAATGAATTTTGTTTAAGTGCATTCAACTCTACTCACCCCGCTCTAGAGCATCTAATCACCCATCTAGGATCTAATAATTGGTATCAAAGAGGGTCTTCTCCAAGCATACTTCAACAAGTAGGAGAAGATGGGTGACTACCAAGGAGGGAGATACTTGATCAACCTTCCAATCTTTGATGGGAGCAATTTCCTCTATTGGAGAAGAAGGCTTCAATTCTACATCCAAGGATCAAATCTTGAGATGTGGCAAATGGTGAACAACCCATACAAGCTACAAAAGACAAAGATTAAAGAATGGGTTGAGGATACCTTGAAGAAAGCAACCTTGAATGCTAGAGCCCTGCACATCCTCTATTACTCCATTACGCCCACCGAGTTCAACCGGATTTATTCATGTGAAACAAATTATGAGGTATGAAAAATGCTATGTGTCACTTATTAGGGGACAACTCAAGTGAAGGAAAGCAAAATCTACATGCTCAATGGGCTGTTTGAGAACTTCAAGAAGGGAAAGGAGGAGAAGATAGCTCATATGTACTATAGGATCAACACCATTGTGAATCATCATGTGGTTCTAGGTCATCCTATGTCTAGAGTAGAGATCAACTCAAAGATCCTTAGAACTCTTCCCAAGAGGTGGGAACCCAAGGTGACTTCAATTAAAGAAGCAATTTCTCTGAAGGATAATCCTATTGAAGAGCTCATTGTAAATCTACAAGCCCATGAAGTCACACTTGACAAGAGAGAAGAAGTTGAAAGAAAAGAGGAGAAAGAGCTAAAGAGAATGAAGAAGGTTGAAATGAAGGCTCAAATTGAAGCTATTATGGGAAAAGCCTCTCCATCCTCTCATGTTGAAAAATATACCATGTACTCTAAGGGTAAATTCTACAAAGGCAAGAATTCCTCCTCAATCCGGTGCCTCAAGTATGCAAAGAAGGGTCACTTCAAGATAGATTGTCTACAAGCCAAGAAGATCCATTATCACAAGGAATGAGAAGAGAAGTACATGAAGAAGGAGAAATGGCACTCAAGCTCAAGTGACTCCTCCAACTCAAGCTCAAGTGAAAATTCAAGTGGAGGATCAAGCTCAAGCTCTAATTTTGAAGGAGAGTTCAAATTGGCTCTTATAGCTTCTACAAGTAAAGAATCAAATGAGGCAAATGTAAACTCTTTGGATAAAGAACCTTTAATTGCTATCATTAATGCTGCCCGTGCCTCTCTTAAGTCTTCTAAAAAGAAAAGCAAAAGCTTCCTAGAATTGTTGATAATATGCATGTAGAATTAGATGATCTTGAACATGCCAATTCTTGCTTGCTTGATGATAAAAATGCTTGTCTTAGCCAAGTAGACTCTCTTAAACTAAAAAATGCTAATTTTCTTGATAAGATTGGATTTCTATAAGCTCAACCTCTTATGCCTAGTTCTAATGAAGAGCATTCTTTAATTTTTGATTCTCTCATGCATGATATTGAGGTTCTTAAATATGAAAACAAGGACAAAGATTTTGTTTTGCAAGGAAATCTAAAATTGGTGTTTATCTCTCTGAGATTGCTTTGCTTGAAATAGAAAATGCATATGTGCTTGCTAAAATCAATGTGCTGGAATCTTGTTCTAGTTCTACTAGTAGAGAGAATAATTTTTCTGCTCTTCATATTGATAGAGTTTCTTATTTAACTAAAGCTCTTTGCTTAGAAAATGATCTTTTGCATTCTAGAGATAATTTAAATTATTTGTCTTCTACTATTACATCTCTTATGCATGATAATCATAGTTTGAGATCTTCTTTGCAAAGATTCTTAGCTGGTAAAAATAATTTTAATGATATCCTACACCATACTACTAAACAATTTGGTAGACATGGTTTGGGGTATGATAGTAATCAAAGGAACAACAAAGGTAAATGACGTCCAATCTTCCATGGAGAATCCTCTAGTTCCATGACTATGGGCACATGCAACTATTGCAATGATATTGGCCATTATTCTATTTGTTGTCCTTTTAGGAAAGCACCCAAGAGCAATAGGACTTCGGTTGCTAAGCTAAGCCCTCCGGACCCAAAAACATGATTGGGGACCATTTCATCTTTCTTCTTGTAGGTACTTGCAAATGGGTTGACTTGAGCTATTCAATTGCAAATTGACTTCTCAATCCACATGGAAGAAGAATGGTGATATGTTTAGAGGGTGACAACAAGTGGAAAAAGGAAATGTAAGAACAAAGGTAAAGGATTACTTGCTTATTACCTATCCTAACTTATTTTTGTCAAGATAGTGTGCACTATACATATGGCTTTTGAGTCAAAAGTGGTATTTTGTATTTCTCTTCACACTCTTGCTCAGAAACTATTTCTAATGCTTTCATAGCGCATTACTAACTTGCTTAAACATGTTTGGATATGGCTTATAATCTTATCATGCCTCTAGATATGTTCTCTTATATATATATGTGCTTTTTGATAGCAACTTTGTAGATCGAGTTTCTCCTGTTTGAACTCGACCGATAGACACTAATGGGTGTTGCCAACAACTGTTGTTGGTCGAGTTTCCAATACACAAAACTCGACCGATAGCACTGTGCACAGAATATACAGTTGGCTGATTGGATGAGAATTTTCTTCTCAACTATATTTTCTCAACCATTGGCCTTATTCTATGGCACTCCTTTTGGTACCTTTATATATGTATATTTCCATGCTTTAAATTTCCTATCTTTCTTACAACTCTATCTCTCTAATTGCTCTCAATTGGTATATCTATATCTTGCAATTACTTTCTTTGAATTGTTTTGTAGGTTTTGATGATGATCTCCTTGGATCTTTTGGTTGTGTCTTAAATTGCTTCAGTTGTGCTCTAACTTGCTACATATATCTAGTTGTATATCTTGTTTGGATACAACCTTGAGGTTCTTAGTGGTGACCATCTTTTGGTAATGATGCATACTTTTTAGAGAGTTATATCCTTACTTGCTTCTAAAATTGCTTATCTCTTTGTTTGGATATATCTCCACATCTACTCATAGTTTGCTTTATCTTGTGTATCCTTTGGTATCTCTTGCTATGATCTAGATCCTACTAGTAGTCCTAACTTGTGATAACATCTACTAGTAGTTCACACACATGTAGTTCTAACCTTGTTTATAAATGGTATCTTTACTCATCTAGTGGTATTTCACTATATGCTATGCTTGTATATTGTCTCATACATGCTCAAGTTTGTTCCTTAAATTGCATATCTACTATCTTGAGTTGCTTGCATAAATTTGTGATGCAGGATACATATATCTACTTTGTATGTAAAAATTGGTGCATTTTTTTGGATTTCTTGCAGCTTTAGCTCCAGTTTCAGTTTTTGGTGCAAGACTAGTGTTTTTTTTGCAGAAACGACCTTTTGAGCAAGGCTCATTGCTTTGCAATGTGCCCTGACACTTTTTTGGTAAATGCTGTCATCTTGAGGGTTAAAATTGTGATTTATTATTTTTTTGTAGCACTTTATCTTGCTTTTTGAGTTGTTCAAGTGCATGCTTTAACTTTCTTTAATTCTATACTTGGACAAGCCCCTATCTGTGCTCTTCTACTCTCCTTATATAACTTTTTGTTATCTCCTTTCTCATAACAAGTGGTGTTTCTTATTTCTTCATACCCCCACTTTTTGAAATAACAAAGGGGAGAAAGGTATGTCTTCTTTTGAGAAAAGAAGGAGAAGGCATGTCTTACATTAAGAGGAGAAGCATGTCCATGTAAAGGGGAGAAGGTAAAGGGAAGAAGACATATATGTGTGGAACATATATGAGTAGTACACATAGTATTCTATAAATGTTATAAAATCTAACCATGCAGGAGAAATAGAATCAATTAAGGGGGAGTATAAGAACTCCACTAGCATCAATTGAAGGGGAGCATATGAACTCAATTCTATTGAAACCCCTTGGTTTCTCTAAAGGTATGACTTTACTTAAATGCTTTCAATACATTTATGGAATGGTTTGTCATCTACAAAAAGGGGGAAAATGTTGACTCAAGGTCTATATTGACCATTTTTGAAGATGACTAAACCATTCCAATTAATTGTGTCTAATGTCTCTACTTGAGTGATTTCAGATTAAGTATAGACACACTCCAAATGCCCTAACTTGTGCATCTCAACTTGGAGAAAAGACAAGTCAAAGTCAATACAAGTGCACATTTTTGTAATATGATGTAAATCCATTAGAATGATGTTGTAAATCACTTGAAATGATTTTATGACTTGTAGTTAAGCTTAGAAAAAATTAGTAGCACTTAGATCGAATATTTAATCACTCAAAAGCCATTTTCTAAAATTCACATCAGGCTGTTCATCGATCGAGTTGCAAATTCGACCGATCCTGATTGGATCTTGAAAATGACTTTTGATCAATCGAGTTTACATTTCATAGAACTTGACTGATCCCTCTACTGACCAAAACTAATTTAAGTGAATTAGTCGAGTTACCACAAGACAAACTCGACCCATGGCCTTAATTGGTCATGCATTTTAGTGCGATCGGTGGAGTTACCTTTATAGAAACTCGACCGATTTCACTGTACGGAAAAGTGCAGAAAAGTGTTTCTAGCCATTGTGGAGTTGCAACAAGTGAAAATATATCTGTTAAAAACCACAAAATAGCTAGTTTTCATTCTTAAGTGTTTACAAAGGCTAAGAGGCATCCCCAGCTATAAATAGGACCCCTTGGGATTCATTACATCGTTGAGCATTCAATGCAAAACTCTATGTGAGGTTCCTATTCTATAGTTGAGTGCTTCCTACAGCCTCCTCTCTCTCTCTCTAAGCTTAATCACTTGATACATTTGTACGAGTGAGTAGGAAATCTATATGAGAGCTAGTCCTACATGTATATCTTGTGAGGCTCTCAATTCCACCACCTGTCTATCTCTCATTTCAACCATGAAGACAAAGGTTCTCGCTCTTGGATAAGAGAGGTGAAGAAGAACAAGGGAAGGCGTCGCTTGGTGAATATCAAGGCTGAAGACTTGGAGCAAGAGTGGGTAAGCCCTTGGTGAAGGCAGAAGACTCCTTTCTCAAGTGGGTAAGTCCTTGGTGGAAGCTTCTCCGAGTGAAGGTGAAGTTGAAGGCTGAAGATCCAAGAAGAGTGGGTAATTCCTTGAAGGCTGAAGACTTGTGCAAGAGTAGGTAAGTCCTTGGAAGAAGGTGGAAGACTCCTTGCAAAGTGGGTAAGTCCATGGTATAGTTGAATACTCTTTGTATTGCATAGGTAACTCCTTTGGTGGTCATGTATTGTAAGTCTTATGAATTAATATAAGAGTTCAATGGTTAAGAAATCCTAGAGTTCAACCTCTCTAGGTAGTGGACTGACTCACTTCTAGTTTGAAGTGTTGAATCACTCTAAATAGCTTGTCAATTGGTGTATGTTCAATCTCTCTCTCCCTTGATATGCATGTTTTAGTTGCACTCAAGTTTCCCATTTAGCAACCTTATCTTATGATATATCTTGAAGGTCTAATGAATTTTGTTTAAGTGCATTCAGCTCTATTCACCTCCCTCTAGAGCATCTAATTACCCATCTAGGATCCAACGATTGGTATCAGAGTGGGTCTTCTCCAAGCATACTTCAACAAGTAGGAGAAGATGGGTGACTACCAAGGAGGGAGATACCTGATCAACCTTCCAATCTTTGATGGGAGCAATTTCCTCTATTGGAGAAGAATGCTTCAATTCTACATCCAAGGATCAAATCTTAAGATGTGGAAAATGGTGAATAACCCATACAAGTTACCAAAGACAAAGATTAAAGAAAGGGATAAAGATACTGTTGGTATGTATGCCCTGAGAGCCAATCATGGGATGATTGGTGGGATACATTAAGATTGATTTGATAAATATCAAAGGCAAGCTTCCAATTCTTTCTGGTTCAGTCATATGAGATAGTGATAGAACATATTGAATGTCTAGAAAATGACAGTACTCAATGACGTATGCTTTCAGGTTGAGGACCTGAACGATGAGATCATACGGATTTTAAGAGTTTGTACATTCTTTTTATGTCCCTAGTCGGATGTCATTGTGGAAGGTAGATAGACAGCAATGACACACAAGACTAGATTGTGGTGTTGGTTGATGACATAATCTCATTAGTCATGATATAGAGATATCAAACCAAACACATAGGTACTTGTTAGAGAACAAGTGTACCAGACAGACCCACCGTGAGTTTGACACATGAAACCATGACATGGTAGTCACAGTCAGTACTCACAATGATGGTGGTGAGTGTGATTCTTTGACCTGAAATCACTACACTCAACACATGTCATTGGGCACACTTTGACATCATCAAACGAAATCCTGAAACATGGGTTGTTATAAAGGTGATGATTGGGTGGCTTTGACACATGGGGCTTTTGAGGGGTGAGTGATAGATATGGGATTTGTCCCTCCTGAGGGAGTTTGATATCCATGGCCACTTGATGAGTAGGATTGAGAAAGGTGTGCACGCATGTGTGAATCAGTATGGGATATTGATGTCATACATATCTCTTCTAGTCTACTCTGAGATCAAGAAAGTGAATGAACGCTGACAGGATGACTGTTCCATGCCTCAAGTTCATTTGGGATATCAATGACAAAGGAACTATACATTCACTGTAACACCATTCATGAATTGTAGGATGAAAGTTGTTCTCCAACTTTCTACTTTCACTTGGGTAGCACTGATGTGTGACTAGGCACCGCTCTTTGCTTGTGAAGTCATAAGTGTTATGGACTTTCACTGCCAATGTGAAATGGACCTGCAGGGTCACACACATAGGATTTAACCTGGAACAGGAGTTTAGTCCTCAAGCAATGTTTAGATTGATTACTAAAGGAGTTTAGTAGTTCAATTAAACACTAAAATAATTGATAACTCAATATCATATTGTTCAAGGTGTTGGACACATTGATTGGAGTATCGGATTGATTAAAATCGCAATTGACTAATTCTGCACAACCTGCACTCCCAACCGATTGGTTCAAGTGTTGAACCGGTCGGCTAAGGTTGCTAAACCAGCTGGCTCAAGTGTCGAGCCGATCGGCTCAAGTCCAGGGTGAACCGTTTGCTTCAAGTGTTGAAACGATCGATTCAACTGGTGCAACCGAGCAAGTTGGGAAAGTAGGATTGGTGAGAATTTTCCTTTCGTTTCAAATTGCCCAATTTGATTGAGAATATGATTGGTATTCGATACCAATTAGAAACAAAAGAAGGAAAGTCAATCGGGAAATGACCAGGACCACCAACTGACCGGTTCACTTGGTGTATGTTCAATATCTCTCTCCCTTGCTATGCATGTTTTAGTTGTACTCAAATTTCCCATTTAGCAACCTTATCATATGATATATCTTGAAGGTCGAATGAATTTTGTTTAATTGCATTCAGCTCTATTCACCCCCCTCTAGAGCATCTAATCACCCATCTAGGATCCAACAATTGGTATCTGATTGAGTTTTCTCTAAGCATACTTCAATATGTAGGAGAATACGGGTGACTAATAAGGAGGGAGATACTTGATCAACCTTCCAATCTTTGATGGGAGCAATTTCCTCTATTGGAGAAGAAGGCTTCAATTCTACATCCAAGGATCAAATCTTGAGATGTGGAAAATGGTGAACAGCCCATACAAGCTACCAAAGACAAAGATAGAAGAATCGGATGAGGCTACCTTGAAGAAAGCAACCTTGAATGCTAGAGGCATGCACATCCTATATGCCTCCATGACACCCAACAAGTTCAACCAGATTTCTTCATGTGAAACATCATATGAGGTATGGAGAATGCTATGTGTAACTTATGAGGGGACAACTCAAGTGAAGGAAAGCAAAATCTTCATACTCAATGGGCTCTTTGAGAACTTTAAGATGGGAAAGGAGGAGAAGATAGTTCATATGTACCATAGGCTCAACACCATTGTGAATGGTCTTGCAGTTCTAGGTCGTCCTATGTCTAGAGGAGAGATCAACTCAAAGATCCTTAGAACTCTTCCCTGGAGGTGGGAACCCAAGGTGACTTCCATTGAAGAATCAATGTCTCTAAAGGATATTCATATTGAAGAGCTCATTGGAAATCTACAAGCCCACGAAATCACACTTGACAAAAGAGAAGAAGTTGAAAGACAAGAGGAGAAAGAGCTAAAGAGAATGAAGAAGGCTGAAATGAAGGCTCAGATTGAAGCTATTATGGGACAAGCCTCTCCATCCTCTCATGTTGAAGAAGATGCCATGTACTCCAAGGGTAGATTCTATAAAGGAAAGAATTCCTCCTCAATCCAGTTCCTTAAGTGTGGAAAGAAGGGTCACTTCAAGATAGATTGTGTACAAGGCAAGAAGATCCATCATCACAAGAAAAGACAAGAAACATACATGAAAAAGGAGAAATGGCACTCAAGCTCAAGTGACTCCTCCAACTCAAGATCAAGTGAAGATTCAAGTGGAGAAAAGCTCAAGATCTAGAGTTGAAGGAGAATGCCTATTTGCTCTTATGGCTTCTACAATAAAAGACCCAAATGTGGTAAATCTAAACTCTTTGGAGAAACAACATTTATTTGCTATCATTAATGCTACCCATGCCTCTCTTAAGTCTTCTAAAAAGAAAAAGAAAAAGTTTGCTAGAATTGTTGATAATATGTATGTAGAATTAGATGATCATGCTAATTCTTGCTTGCTTGATGATAAAAATGCTTGTCTTAGCCAAGTAGACTCTATTAAACTTGAAAATGCTATTTTTCTTGATAAGATTAGATTTCTAGAAGCTCAACCTCTTATGCCTAGTTCTAATGAAGAGCATTCTTTAATTTTTGATTCTCTCATGCATGATATTGAGGTTCTCAAATCTGAAAACAAGGACAAAGATTTTGTTTTGCAAGGATTAGAATCTTAAAATGGTGTTTATCTCTCTAAGATTGCTTTGATTGAAATATAAAATGCCTCCTTGCTTGCTAAAATCAATGTGCTTGATTCTTGTTCTAGTTCTACTAGTAGAGAGAATAATGTTTCTTCTCTTCATATTGATAGAATTCTTATTTAACTAAAGGTCTTTGCTTAGAAAATGATCTTTTGCATGCTAGAGATCATTTAAATATTTTGTCTTCTACTATTACTTCTCTTATGCATGATAATCATAGTTTGAGATCTTATTTGTAAAGATTATTAGTTGGTAAAAATAATCTTAATGATATCTTACACCATACCACTAAACAAATTGGTAGACATTGTTTGGGGTATGATAGTAGTCAAAGGAACAACAAAGGTAAAGGAGATCCAATCTTCCATGGAGAATCCACTAGTTCCTAGACTATGGGCGCATGCAACTATTGCAATGATATTGGCCATTATTCTATTTGCTATCCTTTTAGGAAAGCACCCAGGAGAAATAGGACTTGGGTTGCTAAGCTAACCCCTTTGGACCCAAAAACATGATTGGGGACCATTTCATCTTTCTTCTTGTAGGTACTTTCAAATTGGATGACTTGAGCTATTGATTTGCAAATTGACTTCTCAATCCACATGGAAGAAGAAAGGTGAGATGTGTAGAGGGTGACAACAAGTGTAAAAAGGAAAGGTAAGAACAAAGGTAAAGGATTACTTGCTTATTACCTATCCTAACTTATTTTTGTCAAGATAGTGTGCACTATACATATGGCTTTTGAGTCAAAAGTGGTATTTTGTATTTCTATTCACACTATTGCTCAAAAACGGTTTCTAATGCTTTCATAGTGCATTAATAACTTGCTTACACATGTTTGGATATGGCTTATATTCTTATCATGGCTCTAGATATGTTCTTCATATATATATATGTGCTTTTTGAGAGCAACTTTATCATTTGAGTTTGTCCTATTTGAAACTCAACTGATAGGCACCAATGGGTGTTGCCAACAACTGTTGTCGGTCAAGTTGCCAATACACAGAACTCGACCAATAGCACTGTGCACAGCATATACAGTTGGTTGTTTGGATGAGAATTTTCCTCTCAACTAGATTTTCTCAACCATAGACCTTATTCTATGGCACTCCTTTTGGTACCTTTATATATGCATTTTGCCATGCTTTAAATTGCCTATCTTGCTTACAACTCTATCTCTCTAATTGCTCTAAATTGGTATATCTATATCTTGCAATTAATTGCTTTGAATTGTTTTGCATGTTTGATGATAATCTCTTTGGATCTTTTGGTTGTGTCTTAAATTGCTTCCGTTGTGCTCTAACTTGCTACATATATCTAGTTGTATATCTTGTTTGGATACAACCTTGAGGTTCTTAGTGATGACCATCTTTTGATAATTATTCATACTTGTTAGTGAGTTATATCCTTACTTGCTTCTAAAATTTCTTGTCTCTTTGTTTAGATATATCTCCACATCTACTCATAGCTTGCTTTATCTTGTGTATCCTTTGGTATCTCTTTCTATGATCTAGATCCTACTAGTAGTCCTAACTTGTAATAACATCTACTAGTAGTTCACACACATGTAGTTCTAACCTTGTTTACAATTGGTATCTTTGCTCATCTAGTGGTATTTTACTATATGCTATGCTTGTGTATTGTCTCATACATACTCAAGTTTATTCCCTAAATTGCATATCTACTATCTTGAGTTGCTTGCATAACTTTGTGATGATAAAATAATATTCATCTACAATTTTCTATGTTTTTTCGGAATAAGAAATGAGAAAAAGAACTAAATAATAACTCCCTAAACAAGATAATGTGATATTGAATTATTTAATATGAGAAATAGTGGTAATAATGAATAATGGGTTAAATTGATAAAATAAAGACTTATTGGACAAGAGTAACTTCAGATTCATTTTTTTATATGATATGGCTTGCAGGCCAAGTTTCACAAATTTGGGATATTAATAATTATATCAATTTAGAAAAGAAAAGGTGATTTTCCTTCAGAATATGAGATAAATCATTCAATGACTCAAAAAGTGGAAAATAAATTATATTCATAATCTACACATTAAAAATAGCCTTTTTGTGAATTTCTATCTAATTTGGATAATCTTTAATACACATGTGTAGATTAGGAGAGAGAAAATATGTAAATATCCAAAATATTAAATATTATATTAAATAATACCAAGAGATAAAATTAATGGCTAATTCATCTTTCATATTTTATAGTTTGCTTGAGGACAAAGTTTCAATTTATTTGTATAATAATAACTATTTTTATTTAATGGGAAAGAAAATAAGAATAAGAGTCAAATATATTAAATAAATTATTAAATTAATCCAAAAGAGAAAACAAATCTCAAACTCGAAATCTGCATTCCAAAATAAGTTTATAGGTAACTTTTAAATAATTTGGACAATCTTAAATATTTTAGTAAATTTAGGAGAGAGAATATAACTTACAAAAAATATTAAATTATTTTTTGAAAAAAATTAATCAATAGCAAGATCGTGTTTGTCACATTTATTATTATTTATAGGCCAAGTTGCATATTTTTAGAAAGTTTCTAGATGCATGTAACTCATTAAAGGGATAAAATAAATTATAATATTAAAAAATATTGAATAAAATATTAAATCTCTTAAAAAAGGTAGAGTAATGTCAAAATTTGATTTTTCATCCCAAAATTAGCTAACCTACCGAATATGGATTTATTTGGACTTCGTTTGCACCGTCAAATATTTATAAAAAGTTGTGTACATTAAATTCATTAAAAGAACAAAGTTGGAAAGTTGTATTCAATGACATTCATCGCAGTCTATGTGAATAGTAACCGCAGAACAAGGTTCGATATTTTTGTCATAACTCCATCATTTCTCAATAAATCTTCACGAAATGAGTTGTATTGGATTGAAAATATAATTTGCATCCATCCTCTACTTGTGACCTATAATGGAGAATTCTAGAAATGCCTAAACTTGTTCCTCAAGTTTACTGAAGCAACTTTTGACACACCACTTGAAACTCCAATTCATTTAAATTGGACTCTACCCTCGTATGAAATGTACACCTACAAACTCTCCTCTGATTTCAATTTCACCTTGCATCGTCATTTCATCCACCGCCAAACGTGGTTGTTGGTTTAGTTTTTGAAACCTCTCCCCGATGTCTTGCTTCTTCAAAGTGTAATTGGACCTCAGGTAAACAACTTTGGCACTTTTTCATGATCAACTAGTTAGTTTCATGAACGAGTGAAGAACAAAGTTTTCCCCAAACACGTGGACAAGATTCTCCTTGCCCAGCAAGCCATGGCGTGTGTAGCGAGGAAGGGGGTGATCCCTTCGGTTTACCCCTTTTGCCCCTCGACTCTCTTTTATTTTCTTTTTCTCATTATGGGTATTCTTATAAATCGCTTAGTTTTAATTCGATTTTTGTCACTTGTCATGCTAGTACAAATAGTACATTTATACCCTTTCATAGCTTAAAGTTTTGATTTTTGATTAAAGGAAAAATTGGTTTCTAGCAATTTAATTTCACAAATAAATAGTAAATAAAGTGAAACTTTTAAAAACCAAATCTTTTTATTGGAAGATCCAAAAATTAAAAATAAATATGTTTTAGAATAGAAAAATGTGTTCTTTCTAATAAAAATAGTTTGAGAGTCTGATTTCCATGTTTCATTTATGGATTTTGAGGATCTAACTAATTAATATAAAAAACACTAAAATTGGTAACTAATTCATCTTAACCCCAAATATAACAAATAAATACATTTTCTTGATCAAGATGATCTAATAAATTGTTTGGTGAAGTTTTCAAAGTCAAAATCCGATGTTTTATAGAGAGATCTAGAATTAGGGTTTCATTATATTATATGAATCTCAAAACCCTAATACATATGAAATAAATGCAACTAGGAAAAGGAGATCTTGGAAACAACTAGATTGGAGAAGAGCATTTTTAGGACTCAAGTATAAGGGATGTTGAAATCTCCTATTATTCCTTTTGAGAAATAACCTATGTTCTTCTTTCTCCTGGTCCTATGGACAATAGCCTACATAATATCTTTTTATTTGAAAGTATGCTTCACGTGAAGTACCTTTTATTTGTTATTGATCTTGTGATCACATTATCCTATTTGGACATTCTTTTGGACTCTTCCTTATACATTACCCATGGTAGAACATTCTTTTGTGATATATTATTTTTTTCTCAGTTTTAAGGTGCATGTTGATTAGGATCGTGTGATCCCACTTTATGTATTTGTTGGATGTTCTCATCTCTCTTATTTGGTTCATTCTTGTTTATTCTTTTGTTATGCATCATGTGGTGATTACTACTATAACATACATGTACTTTTTGTGTGGATCTGAAAATTCCCACATATGAATGCAGATGTGAAAATTCCTGCATATTAAAATATTTATTGTAGATGTGTTTTCCTGCCCAGTGGATGTTGACAGACCCTACCACTTCATATTTTAGAGTAGATGTATACAAGACCCTGCTCACCCAACATTTTTGGTAGATGTGTTATTTCATACCTACATATTTATATTGTATAATATTGTCACAAGTGAAACACATGGATACATTACTTGTATTTTATTGAACTCTTATTTCTTTTATGCCCGATTGGGTAGTCCTTATCTTTTTTTGTCAGAAGCCCTTTATTTTGATGTCCTTTCTTCCATATATTTCTCAATTTCATTTTAGTATGCACATACCAGCTTTTTGCTTATGTTATTAATTTTTCTCCTCTTGTTGGGGAATGCTTCGAACCCCATGTGTAGGTTAAGGAGAACATGGTAGTTAAAATGAACATAACCAAGAGGTTGAAGCTTGGAGACAATATTGATATGGTTTAGATTTCCCTCCATCTAATCTTTCATTTAAACTCTATATGGGAGAATGATGATGTACTTTTGTAAAATTTAATATAGTCATTTCTTTTATTCTGTTGCTAGACTCTTTGGTCTTTTGTATACATTTATTTGCAATTTGAAAATTTTACAAATATTCTAGCATTCCTTTTGAGTGTGTTTGGAATGGATGTTTTGATCTTAGAATTTTTAGTTGGTAGTGGATCTCCTCTGGGTCCCATTTCTTACATGGAACAAATACCACACTATAGGGGGATTCCCCACACTGTGCACACACCCTAAGGAAACATGCTAGGAGCTTCCCCATGAGCCCCCCTGGGGGAACCTTTTGCCACTACATCTCCTCCGGCTACTAATACTAAGATTCATATTCATGTGGCTTCAATTACAACTCCATAGGATACTATTTTGCAACATTAGATGCTCGTGCATTGAATTACAATTCCACGACCTAATATTTTATGGGAACATATTCACATGGCTATAAATACAAGTCCAAAGCCTGATATCTTGCAACCTTATTTTAAATATTTTTCTTCTGTTATGGAATTTATTTTTCAAAATTTAAATGGATCAATACCTACAAACAACACCAAGGGTGTCTATACCTGTGTGGACGCAATCATGACTGATTTTTTATCACAAAGGATTATAGCTAGAAGTTCTCTCTACACCAACTGATATATATGGATATGCAATAACATTTTATATGGATGCATTTGTGTTCAAGTTTCATGGGTAAGTTCAATCATAGGTTGAATGTTTTAACAATGACTCTTTGTCTATCTCTGTACTCAAGTACTTGTTGACACGGTTGATATTGGATTGATCACATATAGTAAAAGGTTCGACCAATAAATGAATATGATTTTTTCATGCATAATGTTGGTGATGATCATTCAAACACATGTATTGGTGAAAATCAAACATGGGATACACTTGAAGACAAGATATGTTATTTCAATATCCTTATTTGAAGTTGTCTATTCATACACAAGTTATCTTCCACTCAACACTTAATAGTTGACTCAGTGGATTGTGTATCTAAGGAATTCTTCCAAATATTTTGGGGTTTGATAATCAATATCATGTATGATATTGTGGAATTTCTTGACCTCATTCCTCCAAGGACTCCGCCATAACCTACATATAACATTTTTCAGCATGTTCCTCTACCACAACTTCCAAACATTAGTTTGACTACTTTATAGATAAAGATGGTGTTCTTTTGTGGTCTCTTGCACCCTTACATTGTTCATTTGTGTGATTATATGTGACTCGCTAACAACTTGGTTCAAGACTTTCTCTACTTCTTTGTGCCCCACATTGTTGTGTCAACTAGTTGGATCAAAGTCTATGCTGATAGGGGAGTTAATTTATGACATTCATAGGGTTTGGCGACTCATTTTAGTATAATTACAATGTTTTATTAGTTTCCATGCATTTAGGTATTAATCCATTTTTTTGGTTTGATTTTATAAAGCATGTAGTTTACTGCCACATGGGCAAGCTTGACAATTGAAATTTGTAAATAATTACTTTTCCTTTGATTAGTTACTTTCATTTATTTAGATTTCAATCATCAGGTTACCCACTAAGGATACAATACCAACATAGTATGAAACTGTAGGGTCAGATGCACATTATGCATAGGGAAGAGGAATATAATTGTGTATTTTATTAGATATGTTGAAATTAATAAAGTTATATATTTTAATGTTTAACAAAACATTCATACAATCGATTGGAACTATACTAGACTATAAAGAACCCTAGATAGTCAGTTAATGGCTCTATTATATTTCCTAGATATTGGACAATAAGTTAATAAGATTGGATGACAAATTGGCCAAATGCTAGGGTTATTATAACCCTTAGATTATCGACTAGAGCCACTAGCTAATTATCTAGTCAATAGTCAGTTGTATACCAATGACTAAGATTCTAGAACCTTTGTAGCCGATCAACTAGATTTAGACAATCAATAGTGGATCTGTATGAGCTGGTAGCAAAATAATTTTTGGCCATTTTTTTCCTAATTTGTAATTGAAACACTATCTTCTGCATCATGTATTTAAAGTGTCAATAAGATCAAGGCTTTGGCTACATATTCTACACATTGGAAGCCTACATGTCATTCTCTAGATAGAGATGAGAAGATTGAGTGAAGATAACACATCATTGAGAGGCTACTCCTTCTAGCAAGTTTAATAAGTGCATTATGAATTTCTTATCTTTTGCATGGAATACATCAATAAAAAATATGTAGCATGACTGTGTTAGACAAACACTTTCTTCCCATGTATGTGCACCACCACAAACAGCATATTCCATCCTATGAGGAGCACTATTGGATTCACTCCACAATAATGTACACCTCATGCTCCTCTTTCTGTATACTTTGTTGTTGATAAGATACATTTGTGGGTTTTAGGAATTTTTTTTGATGTTGTTTCTAATGTGCATGTCTCCTTCCCTAAATCCCTACACATTGGACCCTAGTTGCTTTCTGTCCATTTTCTATATATACATTATATTTATCTCCCAATCCCTTGTTTTTACATTGGGCCTTGGAATCACGTTTCTTTGTAAAGTCATCCAAATAAGACCAATGACACCACTTATCATTTATGTGTCGTAAAGTCATCCAATAAGAATAATGACACCATTGTATCATCTCTTGAGTTAGTATTTATACCCACAATGTCTTAGTTGATCTAGTCCTGATATAAGAGGCATGTGTATGAATTTGCAACACCAATATATTGTGTTATGTTGTTTTTCTTCTCACGTGACATTGATTCTTTCCCTCCTTATCCCACCCTACCTCTTAAAGATTGGATATACAATATTCCATCTATTGCAAGCTCTAATTTCTATTATATACACATGTAGCCAAAAATAGGTTCCAACTACAATACAAGAATGCACTGTTTGTAAACTAGGCTAGCATATGTCCTAATATATGAAGCAAGAATAGGAAAGTTGTTCCTAAGTAAGATGGCTTACTCCATGGGGTAACTCATGCCTACATGTAGGATGTTGCCTTTGTTTTGTATGCTTGGTATCTGGTCATGTAAGTGTATGACGATTATTGGATAATAAGGAACAAAGGACCAGAGTTTGTGTTATTTACTGAAGAACAAGGAGATTCAACTCTAGAATGTTGGGAGGGTTATCTTTGATATGCAAAAACATGGAGAATTCCAACTTCATGGAAGGTACAGTAGACATGTACAGTCTAGAGTGATACACTTGATTAGTAAGTACATTCTTAGCCAGGTATAAGCAACATTTTCAAGCATAAAAATGATATAGTGTAAAACAACTAGTTGGACGTATGTGTTCCATCACTATGTTTAATAGATGAATATTTTATATAAAATAATAAAGAGACACATGTGTGACAACCACTATTATGAATCAATCCACAAATATTATGACATGCAATGACTACTTATTATTTTGGTGATCTATAGGTGGCCTATCATGTAATGATGACTCCCTCTTTGGAACACTAACTTGTTTAAACTAAAGAAACAAGGTGAAGACATTATGTATCATGACTTTTACTTGGTACAATTAAAAATTTCAAATTCATATATTTGTTATTACAACATTAGGTAGGGTTTGACATATGTATGGTTTTAAATAATGTTGTTGTTTGTTTACTCTTTCTTTATATACATATGATTCTAAGTTACTCTTTTACATAGTTTCTAGTGTAGATATACATTTTAAAATAAAAAATTTCTTGTTTCCCCATGTATTTATTATGAAGCTATAAATTGTGATGATGACTATGATTGTTAGCTTATAACATGATCTCCATGACAAATTGCCAAATTATAATCTTATATGTATATGATAAATTATCTGAGATTCAACTCATCATTGATATAAGTATATAGAATCTAAAGCTCGTTCGTATAAAAAAGAAAGCACAAAAATAAAATAAAAATATCTAGTAGTGACATAGCTAACATTAGATGTGTTAATGTGAATAAGTTTAATATATACCACTCCTTTGGAAAACGTGAATTAAATGAATAGCTTGGGATGACAGAGTTCCCCACCTCAGGGTGGGTAAAACCTACCATTATTCTGTGACATAACCCTCAATAGATCATGTACAAGGGCCTTATGGGTGGTCATTCCGGTGGAAGAAGGTGTTGGAGCGATTCAAAAGAGACATGAGGGCATAAAAAGGTTAATAAGACCAATCTTATAACCTATCCTAGGACAGGGATTGTGGTATCATTATCATTTCGAGAAAAGGGGTGTAATGGGGATGGTACACATAAGTAGGGTTGGGAGAGTCGACATGCATATGGACTAGGAATCATGATAAGAAACTAAATAAAATCAAGTGATATAAAGGCCATGAGATCCATAGCAAGAAATATCGCTCTCAATGTCATTAAAGTTTTCATTATATCTTAAGCATCGATGTATCTTAAAATATAGAAGTATTTTTTAAAATATTTGCATCACTTTTTTTTGCTAGGGAATCCCACCCCCCTAGGCGGAGGCCCAGATAGCAGGGATGGTAAACCTGGGATACCTGTGCGCCCGCACACCGATATCTCAATAAGTCGCATTAGAGGTCGACTGACATTGCGGGAAATTCATTTCCGAGCAGCGCTTCCAGCGAGAGTCGAACCCGGGACCCTTCGTTAGGGGTCCCGAGCTACTACTAGTTGGGCTATTGCTCACATCAGTTATATTAAGGTACATGTGTATATTGATTTATTATTCAATCACCATGTATAAATAATTCTCATAGATGCATTTTCATAAAGTAGTATTGTTGTCTTCATTAAATTTTTCTTTATCAAAAAAATGTACTTAGATTTCCCATGACTCTACTTTCTAACCTCATATCCTTAACCTACACTGACATTCATCTTAGAATCTAAGAACATGCATAATGCTTGTTTGTGTGACCTCATCTTGATTTCAGTGGTTTAGCATGGGAAACAATCACTACATGAGATGGAAACAGGAAGAGATATATTATAATGCATGCACTCATGTTATATTGTACCAATGTGTACTATAAATGATCATTCTTAAACATGTAGAGTATCATTGTGTATCTAAGTTCATCTCATATGCTTTGAATAGCATATCTTCTATGTTTCTCCACTATGTAGACGTGACACCTAGGTTTTCAAATATTTTTTCTCAATTTAAAGGGGAAGATCTTTTGAAAAGATGGTCATTACAAGACATGTCTAAGGCCTTTGATATAGTATAATGGACATACCTTGAAAAGTTTCCCCTAACCTCAAATTTTAGTTGAAGGGTTGTTTTGTGCAATATGTATGTGGTGAATGGTATGGTTCACCATCTCCTTGAATGAGGGTATTAATATGTTCTTGATAACCTCAAGGGAGTTGAGGTAGGGGGATCCTCTATCTCCCCTTATTTTGGTTCTCTTCTAATAAGCCCTAGGGATAACATTAGAAAGAATTCGATCAGTAAGGATTGGCATATATTGTGCCAGGGATTCAGAATTTGCTCCACCCTACGTAGTGTTAATTGGAGATCCAATATGTAGTAGAGGGTTTCTTAGAAGAATATGTGAAGGCATTTAGATGAAAAATACATAGATGTATATAAGAACTCATATTAGATAACCCCACTAAAAAACAAGAGAGAGTTAATAGAGACATGAAATTGTAATATTACATTAAACAAAACACATTACTTAGGGGTACTACTCATCCCATAAAGGATTGTCATTAGACACTAGTATGTGTCAGTAAAGAATATCACCATAAGAATGGTCTCATGGGTAGTTAGGATGTTTTCCTTTACATGAAGGCTTACCCTATCCATCTAGTTCTAACTTCCAGTCATTACATATTATTGTAGAATATTTAATCTCACTTATGACTCTTATGAGGGAAATATCACGATCTTCTAATTGGAATTGAGAGTTTGATACAAAAGAATTCATTGAGTAAGTTGGGACAAAATTGATACATATTATGAAGTTGGGAGTTAGGTTTTGCATCGCCTTAGAGTTTGGTATAAATCATCCATTATGAAACATCTTGGAGCATACTTAAGTGAAACTTTTAATGGAAAATATTTTGTAGGATAATGTATCTTGAAGTTAAATGTTATCTCACAGTGTAACACCCTTGGTTCCCTAAAAAATGTGGACTTTATTTAATTTATTGAAGGAAAATATGTGAGGTTAAAATATAAGCTCTAGCAGCTATAAAATGGGTGTTATCAACACCCCAAAACTTAGCATTTTGATTGTCCTCAATCAATCTGTACTTATTTAAAACTTTGTTTGCGGTACTTTTCAAAACCAGACGTACTCTTCGGATAAGAGGTTAAGAGAATTTTTGAGATATCCTGAGGAAAATTACATCTGACTAGGAGCAATGGACTTAATTTTTCCTACCTTATTTAAGCAAAAAGTTTCTCTTCAGCTTCAGTGAAACTTTTGGTGCATGGTTTCGAAGTTAGCATTGACACCAAATAGCTTTGGAGTAGAAGGTGGGGTTTTTGGAAAGGCTTAAGGCTTTTGGGTTTTTCTTGCTTCTCATTGGTCCATCCAGGTACGGGTCCGTTAATGGGTAAGTGGTACCTGCGGTCCAAACCAGCTGGCTTTAGAGCAGTGATTTCACATCCTACGTGCGACTGTCCCAGATCTACCATGCCTAAAGATGGTTACTTTTAGGAAACCAAGAGGTTTTTTTTTTGGGCACAACTCTCATGCTTTTATTCACTCTAATAAGGCTTTCCTCTCTTTTTGAGATTTTGATGGGTAGGGAAAAGGGAAAGAGCTTACTGTTTGGGCAACTTTTTCCTTCACATGCAAATCTCTTACCTGTTGTGAGATTATTTTTCAAAGATGGTGTAGAAAAGTTATAACATTTGTCATTTGGGACTCCATTTTCAAAAGAGAAAAATAGAAATATACACCACCTTAGATACAGAGAGAACAGATTGGATAAAGTTGTACCAAATTTTTACTATAAATTGATTTTTACAGTTTTTTAAAAATAAGCAGTTGTGTATGTATTGTTTTCTATCGATCATTTATACATGTATACACAGATTATGGTAATAAAAAGGAAAAGGGCAAAAAGGGAAAAAAGGGAAAAATTTTGAGTACCTCCCTCACTGATGTTATGGAGTACCCCCCCAAACTTACCCTACACACTATCCTAAAGTTGTGAAATACATAGGAAAGGATAGACATAGATCAGTGAAGGTTCAACAAATGTGCGCTCCCTCGGAAGATAAGAGCTCCATCACATACTCTTCGTGTTGGTTGTGGTAGCCTAGATGGTGAAGCTTATCTGGCATCTGTTTGAGGGCTACCGTGCAATAGATTGAGTGCATCACGTCGACACCACAGTCATTTGATAACTGAGCTTGTTGTTGTTGGTATGTATGCCCTGAGAGCCAATCATATATGGGATGATTGGTGGGATACATTAAGATTGATTTGATAAACATCAAAGGCAAGCTTCCAATTCTTTCTGGTTCAATCATATGAGATAGTGATAGAACAAATTGAATGTCTAGAGAATGATAGTACTCAATGACGTATGCTTTCAGGTTGAGGACCTGAACGATGAGATCATACAGATGCTAAGAGTTAGTACATTCTTGTTATGTCCCTAGTTGGATGTCATTGTGGAAGGTAGATAGACAGCAATGACACACAAGACTAGATTGTGGTGTTGGTTGATGAGAGAATCTCATTAGACATGATATAGAGATATCAAACCAAACACATAGGTACTTGTTAGAGAACAAGTGTACCAGACAGACCCACCGTGAGTTTGACACATGGAACCATGACATGGTAGTCACAGTCAGTACTCACAGTGATGGTGGTGAGTGTAATTCTTTGACCTGAAATCACTACACTCAACACATGTCGTTGGGCACACTTTGACATCATCAAACACAGTCCTGAAACATAGGTTGTTATAAAGGGGATGATTGGGTGGCTTTGACACATGGGGCTTTTGAGGGTTGAGTGATAGATATGGGATTTGTCCCTCCTGAGGGAGTTTGATATCCATGGCCACTTGATGAGTAGGATTGAGAAAGGCGTGCACGCATGTGTGAATCAGTATGTGATATTGATGTCATACATATCTCTTCCAGTCTACTCTGAGATCAAGAAAGTGAATGAACGTTGACAGGATGACTGTTCCATGCCTCGAGTTCATTCGGGATATCAGTGACAAAGGAATTATACATTCACTATAACACCATTCACGGATTGTAGGATTGAAAGTTGTTCTCCAACTTTCTACTTTCACTTAGGTAGCACTGATGTGTGACTAGGCACCACTCTTTGCTTGTGAAGTCATAAGTGTTATGGACTTTCACTGCCATCGTGAAATGGACCTGCAGGGTCACACACATAGGATTTAACTTGGAAGAGGAGTTTTGTCCACAAGCAATGTTTAGATTGATTACTAAAGGAGTTTAGTAGTTCAATTAAACACTCAATTAATTGATAGCTCAATATCATAATGTTCAAGGTGTTGGACATATTGATTGGAGTATCAGATTGATTGAAATCGCAATTGACTGATTCTGCACAATCTGCACTCCTAACCGATCGGTTCATGTGATGAACCGGTCGGCTGAGGTTGCTGAACCGGTCGGCTCAAGTGTTGAGCTGATCAGATCAAATCCAGGGTGAACTGATTGCTTCAAGTGTTGAAATAATCAATTCAACTGGTGCAACTGAGCAAGTTGGGAAAATAGGATTGGTGAGAATTTTCCTTTCGTTTCAATTGCCCAATTTGATTGGGAAATAGGATTGGTATTCGATACCAATTAGAAACAAAAGAAGGAAAGTCAATCGGGAACTGACCAGGACCACCAACTGACCGGTTCACTTGAGAACCGACCGGTTGAGGTGTCCCAACCGACCGGTTCACTTGTGAACCGACGCGTTTCAGTTGTGAAATAATCAGTTCAGGTTGCGAGTTGGTTGCGTTTATGGAAAATTTCGAACCCTTCTACTCCTGCTTTTAGTCCCGCATTGCCCGGGATGGAGAACCCTGTCCCATGACCCTCATATATATATAGGGGTATTGGGGGCTTCTCAAAGTACAACTCAGTGCAACCAGTTGCTCTGCAAAGTTGTCGTTCTCTCTGGTTTTGGTAACTGAGAGAGAGCCCAAGCAAGTGCTACCCGCAAAGGGAGGTGCAGCAAGGGAAGGACAACTACAGTTGTAACTGGAGGCAGGAGAGTGTGTTGGCGACTAGTACGTCAACAGGAGGGTGCGACTCCTTCCACTTCCTTGTGGGACAAGGAGTGTGGAGTTCCAGGTGGTCCGTGTGGACTACTTTAGAGGCGGGAGGTTTCTTCCGCTCAGGAGGACAACTGTCATCCGACAGTCCGGTGAGATCAGGAGTCGTCAGTCTTGGTGCGACCAGGAGCTGCACAGACATTGTCGAAGACCGGATTTGAAGATTGCACAAGGCACGAGGTATTGTCACCGAGCAAGCCTCGGGACAAGGTATGATTCCACAAACCATCCTTTCCTATTATATAGATGTTGACACGTTTCCTTGTTCCGGGTTTGGGGGAGAAATTTTTTTTTCCGCTGCCATCTCTGCCTTCCCTATAACCCAACAGTGGTATTAGAGCCACGTCATCTGCTCTATATTTTAGGAATATCGATATGATCGATTTTGATTTTCCGCCTAAATTTATTGCATACGATGCGAATAAAATTGGCTTTATGCAATTCCAATCCTAAATCCACAAATCCCATATTATATATATGATATGTATTATTAATGCACTCGATACGCATCACCCTTAAATGAGTTTTGTGGTGGATGTATAGCGTGGTTATGGCCAATAAACCCTATCTGTGAATGGTTTGTGTGGTTGCTTGCATCTCGGTCTGCACACCGATCTTCCTTCTCCTTTTCCTGATGTAACTTGAAATAATTAGAGATTTCTCTCCTACCTTTGCTCCCCTCGAATGTAACTTGAGGTTTCTCTTTATGCAATGTAAAATATGATAGATTTTATTTCCTATTATGTCAAAGAACAGAGGACATCGAGACGATAGCTGAGACGATCGGTTCAAGGCGTGAACTGATCGGTTGACGTTCCAGACGATCGGTTCAAGGAGTGAACTGATCGGTTGATGACCGGTTCGCAGAGCGAGACGAGTGGGTGGCGTCCATGAAGAGATGCACGACGACCAGGCAAACCGATCGGTTGGAGGAGCCAACCGATCGGCTAGTGGCACCCAGACGACCGGCCAAAGAGAGCAGATCATTCATGTGATGAGTTGATAAACTCGGAAGGCAAGGCACAAAGTTCATTGTACATGTTGCATGAGATGTAGACCTAGATGACCATGATTCCTCTTGGCTCAAGGAATCACATTAGGATGGCCATAATCATTGCTTTTTTTATCATTTTGCATGTTTTTGTGGGATATAACATGTATATGATACGTACTATGTATTGTGGTGATTGGATATGTATATGTATATAAAAAAACCAAATCCCTCATTAAATATAAAGTTTTAGATGCCTTCTAAATGTGACACACGTGAAAAGCTTGATCGACCAAGTGTGGGCACGCCCTAGCGTGGTGCACCGTCTATCTCATGGAAGCGTGAAGGATGAATGTGTGGGTCTGCCCTAGCAGGGTGCATATTCATCGTGTTTGCTTTGGGTCGGACTTAACAAGGTGATCTAGATGGGATCTAGTACCTTGAGGCATGAAGATGATCATGGCAAGGAGTTGCATATGACATCTTATGAAGAGTTGCATATGATGCAATTGGCAAGAGTTGCCTACCTGAGAGATCTATGTTGTGGGTGACATCCCTAGCTGGTCCATGACTTAGAGGATTTCAAGATCTTGCCCACTAGAAGGTTGTACGATGTAATCTTCCGAATTGATGGTGAGGTCTATCAATTTGAAGTAAAATAGTGGGAGCGATAATCAATTAAAGGCCTAATTATATTGTCAAATTTTCAAATCAATCAAATAAGTCAAAAATGAGTTTTTGGACTAAAATTGCATATTTCCTTTTGTAGTACAAATGACGACAAACAACAATCACTTTTCTTTGCGATGGGTCCTTGAAAAGGACAAGCTAAGTGGGACAAACTTCCACGACTGGTATCGGACATTGAGAATTGTTCTCACTCAAGAGTGAAAGCTCTATGTCTTGGATACTCCAATTCCAGAGGAACCTGCTCCTAATGCACCAAAGGAAGAAAGGGATGCTTACAAGAAGCATGCAGATGATGCCATTGATGCAAAGTGCTTAATGTTGTGTTCTATGAACCATGAGTTGCAGAGACAGCATGAGAACATGGGTGTCATTGAGATGATTCAGCATCTCTGGAACATGTATGAAGATCAGGCACAATAAGAGAGATACAATGTCTCAAGGGCACTGTTCAAGTGCGTCATGACAGAAGGAGATCCAGTTGGTCCTCACACACTCAAGATGATTGGGTATGTGGAGAACTTGCAAAGACTGGGATTTCCACTGAGCCAAGAGTTGGCTACTGACGTGATACTGCAATCGTTTCCAGAATCTTACAGTCAGTTTGTGATGAACTACAACATGAACAACTTTGATAGGCCACTGTCAGAGTTGTTGGGCATGTTGAGGACAGCCGAGATACAGATGAAGAAGGACAAGCCTAAGGCTGTGATGGTGATCACGAGCAAGAAAGGCAAGTCCAAGCGCAAGGGTAAGGGCAAAGCTAAGAAAGGTTCTGATGCTAGCCAGGAGTCCAAGCCGTCTTCAGCTCTCAAGGCCAAGGGAGGCATGACCAAGAAAGGAAATTGCCACCATTGTCAAAAGCCAGGACAATGGAAAAGGAATTGTCCTCTCTATCTGGAAGAACAAAAGAAGAAGGAGGCGACTGATGTCTCTACTTAAAGGTGTCATGAAAGTAAACTTATAACACTTTTTGAGGTATATCATACCAAGATGTAAAGTGTAAAGCACTCATAATTGGGGCAAGTGTTGCTGCCATAGATAGGAATACTTTAGTTTATTTTCATCCTATAAGGAATGTAATACAGTTATGAACTGCTATTTCATTTTTGCCAATAGATAGAAACACTTTATTTTTGCATATTGTGCGACATTGATGGTAATTAATAAAGTTGATGTTTCAATCTTAAAGATATGATCTTTGTGGAAATGCCTTGTTTATCTTGTGGTATTTGATATGCATAAGATAAAATGATACCTGAAAGTTATAGATAACTCAAACAATCAAATTAGCATCAATCATGAGAAATTCATTTCTAGTTTCTATATGATGGATAAATCTAGACTCTTTTGGTTAGAGAACCAGTAAGAGACATGAAAATCATGGACATGATTAATCAAACTTCACTAATGGTAGTGGGAGAATGATTATCCAATTAAGTATAATACATGTAATGTATTTACATACTTATTCTAACAAATGCTAATACTTCTAATGGTGTTTAGAGAAATACCAATATGAATATCTTGAAGTGTTCAAGATTATCATAGATGAAGTACAAATTTGGTAAAGTGTTAATTCTTGATGAGATCAATGAATGAAATACTTGGACCAAATGTTTGAGATCGTTATGAGTGATTATGATAGTGTATCATAGTGAACTCATGATTAAGGCATGGTGATTTCTAAATCAAGAAGGAATCATACTCTAAAGAGTTAGAGAATGATTATCAAATAACTGCATTCTTCTTAATAAAAGAATACCCCACACTAATAAAAGAAATTAAGAATAACAAGGGTTGTGAGTTCTTATATCCTTAACAGATACACATCAATTATCTATGTGATGAGTTGTTCATGTGATGAGTCAACTATCTAGATGAATATGAGGAATCAAATTTTGAGTTATGGTTTATGACCATTACATCCTAAATAATATTCATGTGAACCACAAGGTATGACCTTGATGGTAGCACCCATTGGATAAAATCTATAAGTGCAAATGAATCTTAAATGTTAAGATACATGGATAACATTTTGAGAAGGGTGATGCTTGTTGATTGCAACTTAAGGACTAAGGCATTTGGCATATGGATACAAAAACCACATTCCTATGAGGAATAAAACAAGGATGTGTACGTGACACAACCTATAAGGTTTATGAATACAATAATGCAAATGAAGTCTATAAGTTACAATGAACTAATAAATGTGATTGATTGAGTACAAGCAACTCAAAATTGGATCTTTATTTTGATAATATAGTCAAAGGGTTTGACGGATATGTCAAAGACAAAGAAGGGATTTGTGATTTAGTGGGAGCGTATTCACATTCCACATGTTGATGTGAAATGGAAATGTTCTAGAATGGAAATTCAAAAGTGGAAATTATCTTTAAGGAAGATAGATATGTTTCCTATGTGATAGGAATAGAGATCTATGGAGATAGTTCTCGAAAACCTCTTGACCTGAAAAGGAGAGCATACATTGGCAGTCTGTACTGAAGTGTTCAGTATGCATGGATTCAGTGGGAGAAAACTTGTCCATGCTACATGGAGTTAGTATCCCAAGGCCAAGTGTCCAATTCTTATGAAGAGTGGGAACACTAAGGATAGATATGGATCTATCATGTATGTAATCATCCCATTATCTTGCATGTATGGACATGGAAAGAATAAAATGCATTCATCATCTTGTATGTACGACATGACAATATGATGTGCTCATCCTAATAACTTGTATGTGGGACATGACGAGTGGATGTCTGTCTACTTCCAGTAAGGGTTACTGGAATACCATAAGAAAATGATAAGTACTTGAGAAGTACTAGTTTTATGGAGATAAGGAAGAGTTCGATGTAAAGAGTTACATTGATGCGAACTTCCGAAAGGACAGAAAATTAATCGCAAAATATACATAGGATGTATAAAAGTGAAAGTTTGTTGATAATTGGAAATGTTCCAATAAAACCATTTAAAAGGAAATGCCGAGTATCTATGCGTTAGAGAACAGCAGTAGATACTATATGGATATGGAAGTTCATGAGATTAACTTATAGATATTCCGCTCATTGATGACAAGTATGGAATCCTTGATCATGCAATGTGGCTAAAGGTTAGCATAGGAATATAAGATCGCATATTACGACAACTCCATCTCATACGTGTGACGTACACCGAAGAGATGAAAGACATGCAATTTATACTAACTTTGGCAAGGTGTTGCCATTACTCACTTTGATAGCAGAAGAGCACATTAACATGTGGGACATGTTTGAAGATCACTATGAATATGATTCAATGGTGATTGGCTCGCAGTGCAAGTGGGAGTATGTTGGTATGTATGCCCTGAGAGCCAATCATGGGATGATTGGTGGGATACATTAAGATTGATTTGATAAACATCAAAGGCAAGCTTCTAATTCTTTCTGGTTCGGTCATATGAGATAGTGATAGAACATATTGAATGTCTAGAGAATGACAATACTCAATGACGTATGCTTTCAGGTTGAGGACCTGAACGATGAGATCATACGGATGCTAAGAGTTTGTACATTCTTGTTATGTCCCTAGTCGGATGTCATTGTGGAAGGTAGATAGACAGCAATGACACACAAGACTAGATTGTGGTGTTGGTTGATGACAGAATCTCATTAGTCATGATATAGAGATATCAAACCAAACACATAGGTACTTGTTAGAGAACAAGTATACCGGACAGACCCACCGTGAGTTTGACACATGGAACCATGACATGGTAGTCACAGTCAGTACTCATAGTGATGGTGGTGAGTGTGATTCTTTGACCTGAAATCATTACACTCAACACATGTTGTTGGGCACACTTTGACATCACCAAACGCAGTCCTGAAACATGGGTTGTTATAAAGGTGATGATTGGGTGGCTTTGACACATGGGGCTTTTGAGGGGTGAGTGATAGATATGCGATTTGTCCCTCCTGAGGGAGTTTGATATCCATGGCCACTTGATGAGTAGGATTGAGAAAGGCGTGCACGCATGTGTGAATCAGTATGTGTTATTGATGTCATACATATATCTTCCAATCTACTCTGAGATCAAGAAAGTGAATGAACGTTGACAGGATGAATGTTCTGTGCCTCGAGTTCATTTGGGATATCAGTGATAAAGGAATTATACATTCACTATAACACCATTCACGGATTGTAGGATTGAAATTTGTTCTCCAACTTTCTACTTTCACTTGGGTAGCACTGATGTGTGACTAGGCACCACTCTTTGCTTGTGAAGTCATAAGTGTTATGGACTTTCACTGCCAACGTGAAATGGACCTGTAGGGTCACACACATAGGATTTAACTTCAAAGAGGAGTTTTGTCCACAAGCGATGTTTAGATTGATTACTAAAGGAGTTTAGTAGTTCAATTAAACAATCAATTAATTGATATCTCAATATCATAATGTTTCAGGTGTTGGACATATGGATTGGAGTATCAGATTGATTGAAATTGCAATTTCTGATTCTACACAATCTGCACTCCCAACCGATCGGTTCATGTGATGAACCGGTCGGCTGAGGTTGCTGAACCGGTCGGCTCAAGTGTTGAGCCGATCGGCTCAAATCCAGGGTGAACCGATTGCTTCAAGTGTTGAAATAATCGATTCAACTGGTGCAACTAAGCAAGTTGGGAAAATAGGATTGGTCAGAATTTTCCTTTCGTTTCAATTGCCCAATTTGATTGGGAAATAGGATTTCTATTCAATACCAATTAGAAACAAAAGAAGGAAAGTCAATCAAGAACCGACCAGGACCACCAACCGACCGGTTCACTTGTGAACCGACCGGTTGAGGTGTCCCAACCGACCGGTTCACTTGTGAACCGACCGGTTCAGATCCCCAACCGACCGTTTCAGTTGTGAAAAGATCGGTTCAGGTTGCGAGTTGGTTGCTTTTGTGGAAAATATCGAACCCTTCTACTCCTGCTTTTAGTCCCGCATTGCCCGGGATGGAGAATCCTGTCCCATGACCCTCCTATATATATAGGGGTATTGGGGGCTTCTCAAAGTACAACTCAGTGCAACCAGTTGCTCTGCAAAGCTGTCGTTCTCTCTGGTTTTGGTAACCGAGAGAGAGCTCGAGCAAGTGCTACCTGCAAAGGGAGGTGCAGCAAGGGAAGGACAACTGTAGTTGCAACTGGAGGCAGGAGAGTGTGTTGGCGACTAGTACGTCAATAGGAGGGTGCGACTCCTTCTACTTACTTGTAGGACAAGGAGTGTGGAATTCCAGGTGGTCTGTGTGGACTACTTCATAGGCAGGAGGTTTCTTCCGCTCAGGAGGACAATTGTCATCCGACAGTGTGGTGAGATCAGGAGTCGTTAGTCCCGGTGTGACCAGGAGCTGCGCATACACCGTCGAAGACCGGATTTGAAGACCGCGCAAGGAGCGAGGTATTGTCGCCGAGCAAGCCTCGGGACAAGGTATGATTCCACAAACCATCCTTTCCTATTATATAGACGTTGACATGTTTCCTTGTTCCGGGTTTGGGGGAGAAGATTTTTGTTTCCGCTGCCATCTCTGCCTTCCCTAAAACCCAACAGTTGTGGACTATGGTGGCAGTATTCAAGTTCGTGCCACTTGGCCACCGAGTCTTCAAGATATAGCTAGATCAAAGACACCACCTCGATGTAATATTTCCTTGCTAGTCACTCAAGGGGTGTTACCGGCGCAGATTTACACTCTATCAGATAGTCATTGTTGGCGTCAGAGTTGTTGTAGAAGAAACCGGCGTGCGGACAGGTGTATATCATCAGGAGCACTCAGTGCTTGTTGTGCAACATAGGTAGGAAGATGATTCGTAGCAGACACTTCTTTACTTGGACCTAAAACAGCTGGTGCGCTCCTATTTCATTAGCAAGGTAGATATCGTTGAACATCATCAGATGGGTGATGTAGGCATGTTCAATCTTCTTCTGTAGAATGGGGATGTAAGTTGATGCCACAGTCATTGTTATACATCTTCCTGCCTTGACTAAGTCCCAGAGATCGTCGAGGGGGAGTGCTGCATTATCTTTTTCATATATGACATCTACGGTGTTGGAATCAGCAAGTCTGAGAAGAATGCCATTGACCTGTTCTTGAGATAGAGAAATGCACGTGGAACGGTCAAAATTGCTGGTTAAAGATTCAAATTTCACACGTGAAGAAGAATCATATTCAGTAGTGTCGCCTTCAGTGGCGAGTGTGGTTTGCAGAATTTCTATTTTCTTACCTGTCCCATAGACATTTGCACTCTTGACTTCTTCCCTTGGAGGGTTGTCTGGTTGAGAAGAATCAGAGTCAACATTTGTCCCCAGTAGCTCCTCCGGAAGCTCTGCATCTTAGAAATAGCACTTGTCCTTTATCAGCAACAATGTGTATATGCTTCTTAGTCTATAGAAGTCTTGGTCTTGGAGTTGTCTTATGTATCTAAAAATGTTTAGCATCTCCATGGCACACAGGACAATGAAAGCACTATTTTCTCTCCCCGGCTCTTCTTGGACTGGGAAGTCTCAGATGGTGTAGAAGTTCTAGATGTCAATGTGGCATTAGATTCCTTACTTGATTACATGGTAAAGACACAGAGGAAGAAGTCTGAGGTGTTTGTCTTGAGGGGGTACGAAGATGTGCCCTCTGTGTGGGACCTCCACAGTGTAGCAGTTGAGAAGTGTGACGTCATGGTTGTGGAGGTCTTCCACACAGAGGAACCAATGCTTTCTAAGCTTGTAAGGGGCCAACACCAGGTATGGATTGTGCTCTTCGATATGTCGTAGCATGTTGGCCACCTGCTTTGAATCGTATGCCCCTGCTGGTAGACTTCTTGCTAAGGATGTGGTGGCGTTATAGAATGGTTGACGACCTGTCCTGATGGTGACATTCTCAAGCACCGCGCCTTCTAGGACCTGAATAGAATCTTCCCTATGACGGCTTCTGAGCAGAACATGCCTTGAAGTGTTCTGCATCATACTGAGAAGTATCTATCGCTCTAGACGACAGCTTCTGCTTCTGTCTGCGGCCTCAGGACCATGTTCAATAGTTTTTGGTCCCAGGTCGATAGGTTGTCGATGGCTCGCCTATCAAAATCAGCCATCTCAAAGATAGGGATCTCCGATGACGTAGAAATGCATCTTTTGTTGAAGTCCTCACCCTAGGGGGTTTCTCAACAATTGAGCTATACAGATCCCCACTTGTCCCTCAGATTCTTCACATGAACCCTCCTCCTGGCCTATAGATATTTCTTCTGCATCTTCAACTATGTCTAGCGTGGGTGAGGGAGCAAATGTGTTGACACCGCAATCGTAGTGCGACCCATTGAATGAGTATCGTCTATCGGTGTTGAGTCCACCAAGACTATCCGCGAGGGCGTAGCCTTCGTACGGGGTGTTGGTACCTTAGTTGTCACCTCTGTTTCTTCATCTTGGGGTCGTGGAGAAGGTTTTAGAGTAGGTAGATATTGATCAACCATCCGGCTCTCAACTTCCTCTTCCATAGCGATCACCGACGTAAGGGTTGGTAATGTCAGCGTCAGCTGCACCGACCTGAGCTCTACCTCCAAGAGCTCAGCGAACGCCTTATCGCTATTATGGGGGGGCACACCAATGCCTTTTTTATCTCTGGAAGGGTTGAAGTTTCAAGCACTACAACTATTTTATCTGCCGCAGTGGCCTCTGGGGCTATGACCGTTGTAGCGTCCCCAGTGGTGTCGACGACCTCCCCGATGGTCGACACTTCATCTGTTGCCACGACAGGCGTTGTTGTGGTTGTCATGACTAGTTCGATGGCGGCAACAACGACCATCAGAGTGACGACTACTGGCAGTGTGGTGATGGTGGTTGGCCCAATGGTGGTAGCGACAGGAAAGTCTTCAATGATTACTATCGATGATTTGTACCGCCGAGCGTCTAGGGGTGTGGGCCTCCCTATAGCGGCCATCATTTTTTGGATGGTCCTGGTGGCAGTATAAGTAGCTTCAACAATCACATCTTCGATCTATGTTGTTGTGAAGACCAGTTTCTCTACGTCATAGTTGATGCAGAGTGGGAGGGGCATGAGGGTGTCCATCCTCACGAACTTGTAGAAGAAGCGGTGGCCCTCCTTGATGATGTTCACCCTCGTCAGGAACTCAATGTCGATGTTGTCATCACCCGAAGTACATGTTAGGCTGAGTGACTCCCTCAGGTACCCCATCCCTTTCGCGATCAGGTTGACGATCCTTCCCATGTTGTACTCCTTGGTGGCGTCTTTTATCAGGTACAACCAGTTTAGTAGGAAATGCCCCAAGTTGATCATCTTGCCCTCCATCATGTACCAGATAAGATGGAGCTCTTCAGTATATAAATTTTTGGTGTCATATTTACTGAAGAGGAATCTTGCCACGATCTTATGTATAATCCTCCAGAAGTACGAGTGAACAACCGCCACCTTGATCCCCAATTTCAAGGAGGATTCACCAGTCAGCTTCCTCTAGAGCTTGATTGGATCAAAGTCATCACCTTCGGTATTTGGGCACCATTATTCAGTAGCTCTCTCTCACCTCGCTGGAAGAGAATATCTCGTTGATCAGCTTCTCTGAGATGTCATGCTCGGTGTTGTAGAAGCGCCTTGTAATCTGTCTGCTCCACCGAACTTTTTAGTCTCTGTAGGGGTATTTGGAACTCGGCGGAGGGAGTAGATGAACTCCTTGGTGAGCTCAGTGTAGGAAGCGGAGTAGCTGAAGCATATCTTCCGCAGTTTGGCGGCTTCTAAGATGTTTGCTAGTCTGTCAAAGATGGCAATCTGGTGGAAGGATGCTTGGTGGCAGAACCGGGTTGGGCGGTATACCTTTGCTGCCAACTCTATATAACGTCATTGGTGCTCCTTGTCTATGGGCACAAACCAGCCCGGTGAGTGGACCAGGACCTCCGGTTCTACCATCATTGTTAGGCCAAGGCTGCTTCTATCCTGGGCCACTTCTCGGCCTCAGAGGGGCCAGCTGTCTCAGGGTTTGGGCATTTTTCCCCGGTGGTGGCTTCATTTGTGGCCTCATGGTTGATCCTCTGACCTTGCTCATCAACTTGGACAACAGTCTGCTTGGTGCGTGCCATTTCCTGTAACAATTTAAACAATCATATTAAGTTATAAGAAGTTCTTCGATCAAACTGCATTTACCCGAATTCGGGCAGAAGGCGAGAGTGAGTTTGTCACCTGAAACGGTTGGGTGATATGCTTTAAATCCGGTATCGGGTCTGGCACTTAAGAAAATTTGGCGCACGGTATGTGGATGCCCAGTACCATAAAGTCGAAATGTTTTTCACACGACACTCATCACAAGTTGATATCGGGTAGAAGGTAAAAACATCACACAGGTGAGGTCGGTGTCGAGGAAACAATAAGGTCTAGGAGATATGATTTAAATGACAGACTGACATCAGGTGGCTCCTCAAAACTGATCCTGTGTGGTATGGATGCTCGATAGGGTGTCGTGCGATATGGGTGTTGTGCAGTGGAGGTGAAAAAATGATAACGTGATAAAAGAAAGGACACATGATGCGTTGTGTCGGGCGATACTCGTGTCGCCCGACACGGCTTAAAGTGTTGCAAAACAAATTGAGCGATATAGTCGTTGTCGCGAGCTCAAGGTCTTTATCCAATATCGACGCATTTGTCATTGTGTCGCGTGACATGGGTGTTGCGCGGCACAAGCAAAAGGTCATGTAAAATAGAACGGTAGGAAGGCTGACATGCCAATCACACAACAAGAGGAAACTTGGTATGTGTTTAAAAAGGTCTGCCTAACACCGTCCAGAACGTGATACGGGCACGCGATAAGGTTTGGCCGATACGGACTGTGTGACACAAAGTCATGTGATAAGCAGGGCACCACGGGTTTTACCTGTATCGGGTAAGAGGAGCTGGAACGTGACATGAAGGTCGGTAGGCAAAGGCCGACACATGATCTTCAAAAGTGGCAGAAAATGCGTGATAGAGGAGCTATAGAAGGTAACTCGGTAACCCAACACAGTTAAACTCAAGTTACTATATATAGCCGGCCACGAGTAGGGTAAAATGGGTAAATGCTAGGACATGTGTCACGCATGCACGAGAATCGTCTTCTCGAGCATGGTAAAACCAGTCTAATATGTTGTGTCGCGAGGATTTTGAGAAGGCTCGTGTGGTACACGTGTCGGGTGGCAAAGATGTGTTGCCCGATATGCTTCGCCTGGTGCACTCCTTTCATGACAAAGGTTTGCGCGACACTTGCGTCACACAGCGCACGATGCACTGGGCGATAGGCCTGTCCGGCATGTGTGTCGGGAAACCTGGCTAAACCTTACAAGAACTAGGAATGCAAGCTGATACAGCCTGGGCGATACGACAGCCCGACATGGTTATCACACACCACAACTGGGCACATTTCTTACCCTTCATGCCTCTACTAAACCATGTAAAACTAAAACTAAGTGGTCGCTCGATAGTCATCGAGGTGGGTTGGGGGACATAGCTATCACAGAACTTGTCGTGCTGAGAAAAATCAAGGAAAAAGTATCATTCATGCCCGATATGCCAACAAAGGGCTTAAAGTAAAACAAAACAAGGATAGAAAAACTAAAGATCAAAAGGCACTTGATGGTAAAACATCATTGGCCTAAGGGTAAACTTTGGCCTCAGATAGTATTACTCACCAAATCAATAAAAATAACTCGGTGACCCATGAAATAGAGTCTGTGTTCACGGCACGGGCACAGACTCGGGCCTTATTACAATGAGATTGTTCATAATGTTCTATGCAGGAAAAGGAAATAACATCCTATCCTATGAAAGTAAAGCTCGGGCTGCCTCTCGAGGAGCGTTGTGGTTTGCGTCATCAGCTTGACATCTACAAATCATGTTGTATTTCTTTGGTAAGTGCAGCTTTGGCATCCTCCAGGGATATCTCGGATCTCCTCACAAAGGCTTCATCTTCATTGAAACTTTTGACCCAGTGTCCGTTGATTGGAAAAAATTTTGTTGGATCTTCTTTATCATATAGCTCCATCATCCCAGATGGATATGTCTTTGCTACTATGAATGGTCCGGACCACCTGGTCTGCAATTTTTCTAGAAAAAGATGGATAGAAGATTTAAACAATAAGACTTTATCACCTCCCTTGACGCCCTTTTCTCACAGGTGGGAATCATGCCAGACTTTAGTTCTTAGCTTGTAGATCCTTACATTTTTGTAGGCGTGAAGCCTAAGTTCTTCAAGTTCTTGAAGCTGAAGAAACCTCTTCTTTACAGCTAGCGTCGGGTCCATGTTAAGGCGTCTAATGGCCCAAAATGCTTTATGCTCCAACTCAAAGGGTAGGTGCCAAGCTTTCCCATATATCAGGCGATACGGTGTAGTGTCGACCGACATCTTGTAGGCAGTCATGTATGCCCATAGAGAATCATCTAACTTCGCTGACCAGTCCTTGCGAGACTTGCTAACCATTTTCTCTAAGATCTGCTTGATAGCAGATCTGCCTGTTAGAAACTTTGACTTGTCTGGACGTCTGCGGGTGGTATGGCATGGCGAATTTGTGACAAACGTTGTATCTATGCAAGAAGAATTCAAACAATCTTTCTACAAAGTGAGATTCACCATCACTGATGACGGTTCTCGACCCTCCAAACCTTGGAAGGATTATCTTAGTAAAGAGTTTTATCACTACTTTAGCATCACAAGTGGTGGAGGGTATAGACTCTACCCATTTGGAGACATAATTTACTGCAACAAAGATGTATTTGAAGCTGTAGGAGGAGGGGAAGGGTCCCATATAGTCTATCCCCCACACACTGAAGATTTCTACCTCAATCCATTCTGACAATGGCATCTCATTTCGACGGGAAATATTCCCAGTTCTCTGACATTCATTGCAAGCTTTGACATAGGCATGTACATCTTTGAAGAGAGTCGGCCAATAAAAGCCTGACTGGAATACTTTGGTTGTGGTCCTTTCACCTCCTAGGTGCCCTCCATAGGGGGAGGAATGACACTCAAATAGAATCTTGGGGGCGTCATCCTCTGGTATATATCTTCTATACAAGCCATCGACGCAATGCCTGAACAACAAAGGGTCATCCCAGTATTAGTTCTTCAGATCAGAGAAGAATTTCTTCTTCTGATTCTAGGACATTTTCGGGGGTAGTTTTTTACAGGCCTGGTAATTGCAGAAGTCTGCATACCATGGCCCATCAGGTTTGGCCAAGTAGGCAACATAAATATATTCATCGACATAACTTTCATTGATTGGCAGTGGGTGGTCATCCTCCACCCGGATCCGTGAAAGGTGGTCGGCAACCACATTCTCTGAACCTCTCTTATCAACTATTTCATGATCGAACTTTTGTAACAACAACACCCAACACAACATCCTAGGCTTCACATCTTTTTTCTACATTAAGTACTTGATGGCCCCATGGTCGGTGTGAACTATCACCTTAGAACCCACAAGGTAGGATCGAAAATTATCAAAAGAATAAACAATTTCCATCATCTCTTTCTCATTAGTAGCATAATTCAGTTGTGCCTCGTCCAGGGTCTTACTTGCATAAAAGATCACGTGGTTCTTTTTATCTTTTCTCTGGCCAAGGACTGCGCCTATGGAAAAGTCACTAGTGCCAAGCATGAGCTCTAAAGGAAGATTCTAATCGGGGAAATGGAGAATGGGTGTGGATACCAAAGCATCCTTCAAAGTGGAAAACACTTTTATTCACTCATTTGTGAAATCAAATTTCACATCATTCATCAACAGGTTGGATAGGGGCTTTGCTATCTTCAAAAAGTCTTTAATGAACCATCGATAGTAACCGGAATGACCTAAGAAACTTCAAAAACTTGTAACATATGTGGGAGGAGGAAGCTTGGCTATTTCCTCCACCTTAGACGATCGACTTCGATACCTTTGTTGGACACCTTGTGTCCTAGGACTATTCCTTCTTGCACCATGAAGTGGCACTTTTCTCAATTGAGAGTAAGACTTTTCTCTTCACATCTCTTCATAACCAGACATATGTTATTAAGGCAATCATCTAAGGATCTATCGTAAACACTAAAGTCATCCATAAAGACTTCTATTTTATCCTCTAGAAAATCAGCAAAGATGGCATTCATGCACTGTTGAAAGGTGCATTGCAAAGCCCAAAGGGCATTCTTCTGAAAGCAAACGTTCCATAGATGCATGTAAAGGTGGTCTTTTCCTGATCATCAGGGTGAATAGGAATCTGATAGAACCCTGAATACCCATCCAACCAGCAAAAGTACGAGTGATGGGCCAGGCGTTCTAGCATCTGATCGATAAATGGGAGGGGGAAATGGTCCTTATGGGTGGAGGTGTTGAGATTTCGATAATCGATGCACATCCACCAACCGGTGACCGTCTTGGTAGTGACCTCAACTCCATTATCTCCTTTAACCATTGTTATACCTCCCTTCTTTGGAATGACTTGAATGGGACTTACCCATGTGCTGTTATTGATGGCGTAGATTGTTCGTACATCTCAGAGTTTCATGACCTCTTTACTAACCACTTCTCAGAGCTTTTCATTCAACTTCCTATGTGGTTGGGAATACGGCTTGCAGTCCTCTTCCAGATGGATCATATGCATACACATCGAAGGACTAATTTCCCTCAGGTCTCTAATCAAGTAACCTAGGACCTTTCTCTGTAGCCTCAACTCCTCAAGCAACTGATCTGTTTGTCTATCAGTCAACTCTGAGTTGAGGATCATCGAATTCATCTTCTCCTCATCTAGAAAACAATATTCCAAGCCTTTCAGTAAAACTTCCAACTCGGGCGAGATATCCTTCTCTTGTTCATCGACTGGGTCTTTACGGAGGGCAATGTACATAACTGTCTCCATAGGGTCTTTTTCTACAGATAAACATTCAACTTCCAGAAATAATAACAGTTCCTCAGCCTCTGGATCCTTGACCTCCTATGCCTCGCAAGATAAGGCACACATCAGTGGGTCTATAATGGCCTTTTCTTCCCTTACTTCATTGCATAGTTGTTGATAGCTTTCAATGAAAAAAGAGGACTCAAATAACGAAGGGGCTTTCATACAATCTCTGATGTTGAAGTCGATGTGATCTCCTCCAAATCGGATTGTTATCATGCCTACCACTACGTCAATGAGGGCTCGATCGGTTGCTAGGAAAGGTCGCCCAAAGATAATAGGTCAATTGGGATCTTCTATGGTATCAATCAAAACTATATGACATGTTATAAAGAATCTCCCAACTCGAATGGGCACATCCTCAACTACTCCAACCAGCCTAGTAAACGTGTGATCAGCCAGCTGAGTCCTCATGTTGGTACTTATCATATCAGTAAGTCCAATCCTCTAAGCAAGGGACAAGGGCATCATGTTGATGCTTGCCCCTAGGTCTGCCAGACCTTTATAGGTTATGTTATCCCCAACTTGGAAGGGGATGACAAAGGCCCCAGGATCTTCCTTCTTTGACGGCATACTTGATTTAATAAAGGAGTCAGACATCTATTCTAGCCTTACAGTCTCCACATTTTCACCTCTCTTCTTCTTTGAAATCAGATCTTTCATAAACTTGGAGTAAGTAGGCATCTCCTCAATGGCATCCAGAAATGGGATGTCAAGGTGCAACTTCTTTATCATGGCCATAAACTTTTCGTATCTCTTTTTCAACTGAGCTTTCACCAACTTATGTGGGAAAGGTACGTGGCATGCGTACTTGTCTAGATGCTCTTTAGAATAAACATCGTTGGCTCTTTCTTTGGTCACTTTCCTTGACTTGGGGGGGACTTCTTCAACTTCCTTGGGCTTAACTTCTTTGGTTGGTGTTGTCGATGATGTTACTATCTTTTGAATGGCTGGTGTACCACTGTACCTAACTTTAGGATGGCCATTTTTGCGGTCTCATGCCCATGTGGATTCGCCTCGGTGTTGGAGGGGAAACGCCCCACTTGATGATTGATGCTCTGGGAAAGGCTCACCAACTGTTGGTCGATCCATTTATTGTACTGCTGGAGCTCCCCTATCTGGGTAGATAATCCTCCCATCTACTACTATATCAACTTAAGCATGGTCGTGCTGTCCATGGAGATTTTATGCATCTTCTCGTTCATGTCATTCTGCTTTTTGGTAAAGGACATCAACTCCGTCATCATAGACGATCTCTGCGGATGGTTCTGCTAAAATGTCTGTGGCTACTAGAACCCTATTTGACGTTGCTGATTCGATAGTTCTGCCGAGGGATTTCCACCCACCAGCTATGAGAGTTCTCAGTTTTTGTAGGAAAAACAGGGTGATCAGGGTGTCGGTACTAGACAAAACTGACATTTTCCGTATTGTCCTCATCGAGATCTCCGTAAACGGTTGTGAGCGGGCAGAAGTCAGATAGGTGGTCTGGCTCTCCACAGGTGATGTAGCTTCTCACCACTTCCTACTGGATTTTTCCTTTATACCTGATGAATGTACATTCATCTAAGATCAGTAGCCATCACTGGCCCAATTTTTCTCTGATTAGTTGCTTGTATGGCCTAAATATCTTTATACATCCTTACTTGGCCTAATTGATTTTATCTCTATTTTAATTGGATTTTATTCTTGTTTTATTCCAAATTATAACACTTGGGCCAAATTCTCTCAGCTAATCTATTAATTAGGCCCTTGTTCATTTGGGTCGACAGTGATCAAGTTAAATCTCCCACTCACGAACCGTGACTACCACTTACCCTCAACAGATCGTGGTTTTCTCCCCCTAACCCTAAAACTACGACCGCGGACCTCTTCTCCTAGACCGCAACCCTCCCTCTCTTCTCGTACTACGACCGCGGTTCCATCACTACCACCTATCTGCGGTTCCATTCTATTCTTCTCCTCTACACCACGACTGCGGTTCTGACATCCAACACTGCGACCTCACTACATCAACAACTGTAGTCTGCCCTTACACCTTGCCATGACTGTGGTGGTCCTCTTCACCTCCCAAGGCAACAACCTTGACTCACCCTCCATCTCTCTACCTCATGCCTTCACCTTGACCTGCTGTGACCGCTCGCCATCTCATCCTACCACTACACCTCGATCGTGGTCAGTTTGACCTTGACCCGCGGTGTGCAAGACCGCACCCACGGTCATCGTCATCTCTTCCTTTAGTCTTCACCAGATGTCAGCATCCACATCGGCGACCAACAATAGTCATTCTTTGACAATCACAGCAATGCCAACATCACCATCTCCAGCACTAAGAGCTAGAAGCACTGCCTCCATCGTGACCAGTCATCCACTTCACACTGACCGCAGGCACTCTGGCTCAAGATCGTGATTCATCCAACACCACGACCTCCATCCTCCCACCTGATCAAGATCAACAGCACATAAACAACACACCGCAACCTCACCCTGCCTCCATCCTCCAATCACGATCATCTCCTTGTGCAATCGAAATGCCACCATCCCCACATGCCTAATTGTGATCAGCATCCAACCACAATCACACCCCCACTTCTGTTCGTGACCTGCCCCCTCACTAAACTGCACATGCGGTCTGTACAACATGAACTATGACCCCATGGCAAGGGACCGCGACCTGTCTTCAACAGGGGGAACCACGACCGACTCCCAGTAGTGCTCAGCCACCCATAGCTATAAATAGCCAGCCACCCCCATCATTCGAGGGGGCCTCTTCAGACACTGTTAGGCTGCAGGTATGTCCTCAGCCTAAGGAGACAATCTCCACAGCCAAGAGCCTGCCTCCATGGTGGTCTTACACCCTTGTTCACCTAGATCTGACGTGGAAACTAAAATCTACAAGCCACCCCATCCAGATCTAGATCTAGATCTAGATCCAGATATAGATCTATTGCATCTACGTTGTTCCTACACCGCCATCACGTCCACGAGCCGCTCCTCCTATTGCGAGCAAGGACTACGAGAAGAAAGATAAGGTGGAGAGAGAAGATCTGCCCCACCTGCCATGGTTTTCTTCCTCCTCTAGATCTGCCCCGACGTTGTGTAGAAGATTATTTCTCCATTGAGCTACGATCATCTTCTTCACCATGCCCATGGCAGAATCTTTTCTCTCTCTTATTATTCTCATTTCTCTCACCATGAGCGAATAGTTTCCTTTTGCTGGGGTGCGGGGACTAGCCCCACTGCCCATACTTTCATGTCCTTTTGTTAAACATTCCATGGCATGTATATAACTTTTCATTTCGTTGTTAATCATTGATTTGTGCTTGTGGATTGATCACCTGCTTGCATTTATCTTGTTCGTTTCCTATGTTGTGAGAACTTCAATATGTGGGTTTTTAATGTCGATTAACGCGATTGACTCCCTGATGAGAACTTCTGATGGGATTCCCTGAAGTAGTAAGTGTGTGATCCGTGAGGTGATGAGACATCTAGCCCACGGGGATGCTTCTGTGTGCCTAACGCCCGCAAGGGGGGTCTGCAACTTCAGTTGGATATCTTTATCTTTGGAGTTGTAAGTGTGTGATCTGGATGGCGATGAGACATTTGATACCTAAGGTGACGCATACGCGAGCCTATCCTAGCAGAGGGTTTGCAGAAGCTCTATTTGGATTGTTATATCTTGCCTAGATGTTTGTGTTTGGATATGTTTGCATGTGTAGTGGCGGTGAAACCCAGGTCCTTCCCAGCGATTCCCATCATTAATCTTTAATCAACTTTTAATCACACTCTTTACTTTCCTTTCATTTAGTTTAATTAACCTCAAATCAACTCTCTTTATAAATATTATTCTTGATTCAACTAGATTCGACTAGTAAAGATTCTTAAAAACGTTGTCCCTTGTGATTCGATCCTCAACTATACTGTGATAAGACCCGTCCACTTGCGGGTGGTATTATTGCACATGGTTTTGGTAAAAACTTATGGATTTCATCCCTAAGTGAGTTTGTTAGTGCGGTATAATATCTACGTCAAATTCTGGTGCAGTTGTCGGGGACAACAGAATCATCTAGTTAAATCTAGTTCTCTTGAGACTAATCTAAGATTTTCCTTTTATTTTTATATTATCGATCATCTACTTGAATTCGACTCTACTTTGTCCATATTACTCCTGAAAGATCTTTCCATCCCAGGTACAACCAAACACTAGTGTATGCACCGCTCGAACAGTCTCAGACTCTCTGCTAGCATTGAACCTGAGATAGATAGAACTTTTCATCGTCAAAATAGAGAGAACCAAGAAAGGATGGCTCAAGAGGAAGAAATTTCCCAAAGGGTATCTCAAGCCCTTAATGTGCAAAGAGATAGGCTTATGCAAGAAGCCATAGCTACAGTTCAAGAAGAAATCCAAGCAGCTCAAGCAGCAACTCAACATGCTAAGTTACAAAAAGACCTTAGAGAATTCTCAATCGCTAAAGTTGCTGACGTTCATCACCCAGTACAACCTCCTCCCATCAATGCTCCAAATTTTGAGATAAGATCACATTGGGTTACACTACTTCAGAATAGTCCTTTCTATGGTAAACAAGGAGAAGATAGTCAAGAACATCTTCTGAGGTTTATAGATCTATGTGCTATGACAAAGCAAAATGGAGTCTTTGACAATGCCATCAGACTCCGTCTCTTCAAATACTCTCTTTCCAATAGAGCCATGAGTTGGTATAACTCCTTGCAATGTGAACCCATCACCACTTGGGAACAAATTCAAAATGTTTCTCTAGAAAAGTTTTATTCTCCTTCTCTCACCTATGAAATTAGGGGTCGAATAACGTAATTCGTTCAAGTCCCTGGAGAAATCCTTCCTGAAGCATGGGAAATATACAAAGAGCTTTTATGCAAGTGTCCACACCATGGCATTCCTAAGAATCAACTCATTGAAATATTCTATAGGGGTGTGGATGATGATATCAAGAAGTTTTTAGACTCCTTATCTGGAGGAAACTTCATGCATCAAAGTTATGATAGCGCATGGAAGGTTGTTACCCTTGGAGCTGAAAATCAAGCCAATTAGGGTAGACCTATAGGTAAAGAGTGCTGAAGGTAGCTATGGCAGAAGCTACTCCTGAGTATAAGTCTATCACCGAGTCCTTAAAGCTTCTGGTTGCCAAGAAAGACAATATTGAATCATCTTTTGCTGCCTATGAAAGAAGACACTCGCCCCCTCAAAAACAAGAACAAATCAAGTCAGCTTCATTGTTTTGTGAAGCATGTAAAGGAATTGATCATTCTACTCTAGCCTGTAACATTCTCTATGATGTTGTTCTGAGCAATACTTGTGCCCCACGAGATAATGGCCAGATGGAAAGTCTGAATGTTGTCAATACTATCCCTGGTCAAGGATATTATAATCCGAATCAGAATAGGAACCATCCAGGTTTTCAATATAGAAATCCTTCAGGAGCGGGAAACTCACGACAACTTGGTTCAAATAATCAACAATGAGGCCCACCAGGATTCCAGTATAACCAACAACAAAATTTTGGGAATCAAGGGAACTTTAGAGGTAACTTTCAAAATAGAAACTACAACTAGTATCAAAACAACTCTCAGTTCCAAAATCCCAACCAAGTACCTTATCAATAGAAACAACAAGGACAACATGCCAATCCCATCTCTCTCGATGACAGATTGTCAGCTATTGAGAAGATGTTGTAGTTGCAACAGACCATGATAGCAAACTAGCAAGCCTACCAGAAGGCTATTGAATCCCAACTAGCTCAACTTTCAACTAGCCTCAAACCACCTGTTGGAGCTTTTTCTAGCTAACCCGAAAACAATCATAAGCATCCATAGCAACTAAAGGTTGTCACCACCAGGTCTGGGAAAGACTATTTTGACCCCCCTGTCAAGACACCCATGGTTGTTATAGAAGACGATGACTTTGTGATTGTCCATGACTATAGCACCAGAATCTCTACCAAAGGAACCACTCACCGCCGATAAGACAAACAAAGCAAGTTTGGAGGGACCTATTGTTGCAGAGGTTGAAGACAAACCTGAGCCAGATATTCCAGTATACAAGCCTCCTCCTCCTTTCCCATCTTGACTAAAGAAGACAAAGCTTGACACACGATTCAACAAGTTCAAGGAAGTAATGAAGAAGCTTCATGTTGATATACCCTTTCTTGATGTGCTGGCTGAGATACCATCCTGGACTAAGTTCTTGAAGTCACTTCTCACGAGGAAATATATAACTGAAGAATATGAGACATTAAAGTTAGCGACAACTACTTCTGACATTATTCAGAGCAAGATGCCCAAGAAGTAGAAAGATCCAGGGTCCTTCGGGATATCTTGTCATATCAGTGATTCCTCCTATAAGAAGGGATTGGCCGATCTTGGTGCCAGTATCTCTATCATTCCACTTAGCCTTTGTAAGAGGCTAGGATTTGTTGAACTGCTCCCAACTGGCATGACCATACAGCTTGCAGACAATTCTATGACGCTTCCTTTGGGAATCATCGAGGATGTCCCATTCAAGGTAGGAAAAGACTCTTACGTCCCATGTGACTTTGTCATCATGGACATAAAAGAAGACGCCATATACCCTCTTATATTTGGCCATCCATTCCTTACCACTGCAAGAGCTTTGATTGATGTTGAAGTAGGAACCTTGCTACTCAGACTAGGTAAAAAAATACTCGAGTTCAAAGTTTTTGAAAGCATGTGAAGACCAAGCATGCAAGAAGAGGTCTATTTGATTGATTGCATGGAGAAATTGTCACTCCTTACGCAAGAGGATTATGAACAAGACGATCCTTTAGAAGTGGCTCTAACAAACCCATCTTAATGTTGCAGAACTCCAATAATGAAAAAGTAAAACATTGCATTCTCCAACTTAATGTTATAGAAGAAGATCCTGAAGCTAAATTTGAGGAACTCAAAGCTATGAATGTAGTTGAAGACCCATGCGAGAAGCCAGAATAATGAAGCCCCTACCTGAGGGACTGAAGTACGTGCTTTTGGATGATCTTAAGGTTTGTGCAACTATTATAAATTTCAATCTAACCACCGAATAAGAAGATAGACTCCTGAAAGAATTAAAAGAAAGATGGAAAGCCATCGGCTACACGATGAGTGATCTCACTAGGGTTAGTCAAGCACTTTGCATGCATAAAATCCCTATGGTGGAAGACCACAAGCCTGCCATCAAACATAAAAGGAAGTTGAATGCAAATATGAAGAAACTAGTCCATCGTGAAGTCAATAAATTTCTCACTACCAGAATCATCTAGCCTATATCTGACTTGTTGGGTTTTAGGGGAGACAGAGAAGGCAGCGGAAACAAAAAATTTTCTCCCCTAACCCATACCGAGGAAACGCGTCAACGTCTATATAATAGGAAAGGATGGTTTGCGGAATCATACCTTGTCCCGAGGCTTGCTCGGTGAAAATACCTCACTCAATGTGCGGTCTTCAACTCCGGACTTCGACGGTGTCTTTGCAGCTCCTGGTCGCACCGAGACTGACAACTCCTACTCGAACCGGACTGTCGGATGACAGTTGTCCTCCTAAGCGGCAGTGTCCTCCCGCCTCTGTAGTAGTCCACACGGACCACCTGGAACTCCACACTCCTTGTCCCACAAGGAAGTGGAAGGAGTTGCACCCTCCTGTTGACGTACTAGTCGCCAACACGCTCTCCTGCCTCCTGTTGCAACTGCAGTTGTCCTTCCCTTGCTGCACCTCCCTTTTGCGGGAAGCACTTGCTCGGGCTCTCTCACGGTTACCAAAACCAGAGAGAACGACAACTTGCAGAGCAACTGGTTGCACTGAGCTGTACTGAGAAGCCCCCAAATACCCCCTATATATATAGGAGAGTCATGAAACAGGGTTCTCCATCCCGGGCAATGCAGGACTAAAAGCAGGAGTAGAAGGGTTCGGGATTTTCCACAAAAAGCAACCATCTCGCAACCTAAACTGATCGGTTCACAGCTGAACCGGTCGGTTCAGCCATTGAGCCGATCGGCTGGACCTGAGCCGACCGTTTGGGGCACTCCAACCGATCGGTTGGTGCCCTGAACCGATCGGTTCATGGTCCTAATCTGGCTCAAAATGACTTTCCTTGTTTCTTTCCCAATTGGTATCGAATACCAATATTATTCCCAATCGAATTGGGCAATCCTATTTCCAATCAAATTGGAAAATGAAACGAAAGGAAAATTCTCACCAATCCTACTTTCCCAAGTTTCTCGATTGCACCAGTTGAACTGATCGGTTCAACACTTGAACCGGTCGTTTCACCCTGGCCTTGAGCCGATCGACTCAACACTTGAGCCGATCGGTTCAGCAACCTCAGCCGACCGGTTCATCACATGAACCGATCGGTTGGGAGTGCAGGTTGTGCAGAATCAGTCAAATGCGATTTCAATCAATCCGATACTCCAATCAATGCGTCCAACACCTTGAACCATACGATATTGAGCCATCGACTGATTGAGTGTTTAATTGAACTACTAAACTCCTTTAGTAATCAATCTAAACATTGCTTGTGGACAAAACTCCTCTTCCAGGTTGAATCCTATGTGTGTGACCCTACAGGTCCATTTCACGTTGGCAGTGAAAGTTCATAACACTTATGACTTCACAAGCAAAGAGTGGTGCCTAGTCACACATCAGTGCTACCCAAGTGAAAGTAGAAAGTTGGAGAACAACTTTCATCCTACAATCCGTGAATGTTGTTACAGCGAATGTATAATTCCTTTGTCACTGATATCCCGAATGAACTCGAGGCATGGAACAGTCATCCTGTCAACGTTCATTCACTTCCTTGATCTCAGAGTAGACTGGAAGAGATATGTATGACATCAGTATCACATACTGATTCACACATGCGTGCACACCTTTCTCAATCCTACTCATCAAGTGGCCATGGATATCAAACTCCCTCAGGAGGGACAAATCCCATATCTATCACTTACCCCTCAAAAGCCCCATGTGTCAAAGCCACCCAATCATCACCTTTATAACAACCCATGTTTCAGGACTGCGTTTGATGATGTCAAAGTGTGCCCAACGACATGTGTTGAGTGCAGTGATTTCAGGTCTAAGAATCACACTCACCACCATCACTGTGAGTACTAACTGTGACTACCATCTCATGGTTCCATGTGTCAAACTCACGGTGGGTCTGTCCGGTACCTTGTTCTCTAACAAGTACCTATGTGTTTGGTTTGATATCTCTATATCATGACTAATGAGATTTTGTCATCAACTAACACCACAATCTAGTCTTGTGTGTCATTGCTGTCTATCTACCTTCCACAATGACATCCGACTAGGGACATAACAAGAATGTACAAACTCTTAGCATCCGTATGATCTCATCATTCAGGTCCTCAACCTGAAAGCATACGTCATTGAGTACTGTCATTCTCTAGACATTCAATCTGTTCTATCACTATCTCATATGACTGAACCAGAATGAATTGAAAGCTTGCCTTTGATGTTTATCAAATCAATCTTAATGTATCCCACCAATCATCTCATGATTGGCTCTCAGGGCATACATACCAACAGACTCCCACTTGCACTGCGAGCCAATCACCCACGAATCATATTCATAGTGATCTTCAAACATGTCCCACATGTTACTGTGCTCTAGTGCCAACATAGTGAGTAATGGCAACACCTTGCCAAAGTCTGTACAAATTGCATGTCTCACATCTCTTCACTGTACGTCACACGTATGAGATGGAGTTGACGTAATATGCGATCTAGTATTTCATTTGCTAACCTTTAGCCACATTGCATGATCAAGGATTCCAGACTTGTCATCAATGAGTGGAATATAAGTTCATCTCATGAACTTTCAGATCCATATAGTATCCACTGCTGTTCACTAACACATAGATACTCGGCATTTCCCCTTTTTAAATGGCTTTATTGGAACACTTCCAATTATCAACAAACTTTCACTTTTATACATCCTATGTATATTTTGTGATTAATTTTCTATCTTTTCGGAAGTTCGCATCAATGTAACTCTTTACATCGAACTCTTCCTTGTCTCCATAGAACTAGTACTTCCCAAGTACTTATCAAGTTCTTATGGTATTCCAGTAACCCTTACTGGAAATAGACAGACATCCACTCGTCATGTCCTACATACGAGTTATCAGGATGAGCACATCATATTGCCATGTCCTACATACAAGATGATGAATGCATTTTATTCTTGCCATGTCATACATGCAAGAGAATGGGATGATTACATACATGATAGATCTATTCTTAGCATTCACATTCTTCATAAGAATTGAACACTTGGCCTTGGGATACTAACTCCATGTAACATGGACAAGTTTTCTCCCACTGAATCTGTGCATACTGAACACTTCAGTACAGATTGCCAATGTATGCTCTCTCTTTTCAGGTCAAGAGATTTTCCGAGAACTATCTCTATAGATCTCTATTCCTATCACATAGGAAACATCTCTATCTTCCTTAAAGACAATTTCCACTTTTGGATTTCCAATCTACAACAATTCCATTTCACATCAATATGTGAAATGTGAGTACGCTCCCACTAAATCACAGATCCCTTCTTTATCTATGACATATCAGCCAAACCCTTTGACTATATCTTCAAAGTAAAGATCCAATTTTGAGTTTCTTGTACTCAATCAATCACATTGATTAATCCATTGTAACTTATAGACTTCATTTGCATTAGTGGATTCATAAACCTTATAGGCTGTGTCACATACACATCCTGGTTTTATTCCTCATAGGAATGCAGTTTTAGTAGCCATATGCCAAATGTCTTAGTCCTTAAGTTGTAATCAACAAGCATCATCCTTCTCAAAATGTTATCCATGTGTCTTAACATTTAAGACTCATTTGCACTTATGGATATGATCCAACGAGTACTACCATCAAGGTCATACCTTATGGCTCACATGGAAATCATTTAGGATGTAATGATCATAAATCATAACTCAAAATTCGGTTCCTCATATTCATCTAGATAGTTGACTCATCACATGAATAACTCATCACATAGATAATTGAGGTGTATCTGTTAAGGATATAAGAACTCACAACCCTTGTGATTCTTAATCTCTTTTATTAGTGTGGGGTATTCATTTATTAAGAAGAATTCAGTTATTTGATAATCATTCTCTAACTCCTTAGAGTATGATTCCTTCTTGATTTAGACATCACCATGCCTTAATCATGAGTTCACTATGATACACTATCATAATCACTCATAAGGATCTCAAACATTTGGTCCAAGTATTTCATTCATTGATCTCATCAAGAATTAATACTTTACCTAATTTGTACTTCATTTATGATAATCTTGAACACTTCAAGATATTCATATTGGTATTTCTCTAAACACAATTTGAAGTATTAGCATCTTTTCCAATAGGTATGTAAATACATCACATGTATTAAACCTAATAGGATAATCACTCTCCCACTACATTAGTGAAGATTGATCAATCATGTCCAAGATATTCATGTCCCTTACTGGTTCTCTAACCAAAAGAGTCTAGTTTTATCCATCACATGGAAACTAGAAATGAATTTCTCATGATTAATGCTAATTAAATTGTTTGAGTTATCTATAACTTTCAGGTATCATTTTATCTTATGCATATCAAATACCACAAGATAAATAAGGCATTGCCATAAAGATCACATCTTTAAGATTGAAAACTCAACTTTATTGATTGCCATCATTGTCATACAATATGCAAAAATAAAGTGTTTCTATCTATTGACAAGTATGAAATAGCAGCTCATAACTGTATTACATGCCTTATTGGCTGAAAATAAACTAAAGTACTCCTATCTATGAAGGCAACACTTGCCCCAAATAAGAATGCTTTACACTTTACATCTTGGTATCATATACCTCAAAAAGTGTTACAAGTTTATTTACATGACACCTTCAAGTAGAGGCTTCAGTCGCCTCCTTCTTCTTTTGTTCTTCCAGGTAGAGAGGACAATTCCTTTTCCAATGTCCTGGCTTTTGACAATGGTGGCAATTTCCTTTCTTGGTCACGCTTCCCTTGGCCTTGAGAGCTGAAGATGGCTTGGACTCCTGGCTAGCTTCAGAACCTTTCTTAGCTTTGCCCTTGCCCTTGCCCTTGCCCTTGCGCTTGGACTTGCCTTTCTTGCTCGTGATCACCATCACGGACTTAGGCTTGTCCTTCTTCATCTGTAACATGGCTGTCCTCAACATGCCCAACAACTTTGACAGTGGCCTATCAAAGTTGTTCATGTTGTAGTTCATCACAAACTGACTGTAAGATTCTGGCAACGATTGCAGTATCACGTCAGTAGCCAACTCTTGGCTCAGTGGAAATCCCAGTCTCTGCAGGTTCTCCACATACCCAATCATCTTGAGTGTGTGAGGACCAACTGGATCTCCTTCTGTCATGACGCACTTGAACAGCTGCCCTAGAAACATCGTACCTCTCTTGTCGTGCCTGATCTTCATACATGTTCCTGAGATGCTGAGTCATCTCTATGACACCCATGTTCTCATGTTGCCTCTACAACTCATGGTTCATTGAACATAGCATCAAGCACTTTGCATCAATGGCATCATCAGAATGCTTCTTGTAAGCATCCCTTTCTGTCTTTGGTGCATTAGGAGCGGGTTCCTCTGGAATTGGAGTATCCAGGACATAGAGCTTACGCTCTTGAGTGAGAACAATTCTCAATGTCCGATACCAGTCGTGGAAGTTTGTCCCATTTAGCTTGTCCTTGTCAAGGACCGATCGCAAAGAAAAGTTGTTGTTGTTTGTTGCCATTTTGAACGACAAAAAGGAAAATATGCAATTTTAGTCCAAGAACTCATTTTTGACTTGATTGATTGATTTGAAAGTTTGACGATATAATTAGGCCTTTAATTAATTATCGCTCCCACTATTTTACTTCAAATTGATAGCCCTCACCATCAATTCGGAAGATTGCAGCGTACAACCTTCTAGTGGGCAAGATCCTGAAATCCTCTAAGCCATGGACCAGCTAGGGCTGTCACCCACAACATAGATCTCTCAGGTAGGCAACTTTTGCCAATTGCATCATATGCAACTCTTGATAAGATGTCATATACAACTCCTTGCAATGAACATCTCCATGCCTCAAGGTACTAGATCCCATCTAGATCACCTTGTTAAGTCCGACCCAAAGCAAACATGATGAACATGCACCCTGCTAGGGCAGACCCACACATTCATCCTTCACGCTTCCACGAGATAGACGGTGCACCACGCTAGGGCGTGCCCACACTTGGTCGATCAAGCTTTTCACGTGTGTCGCATTTGGAAGGCATCTAAAACTTAATATTTTAATGAGGGATTTGGTTATAAATATACATATCCAATCACCACAATACATAGTACGTATCATATACATGCTATATCCCACAGAAAACATGCACAAACGATAAAAAGCGATGATTATGGCCATCCTAATGTGATTCCTCGAGCCAAGAGGAATCACGATCATCTAGGTCTACATCACATGCAACCTGTACGAGATGAACTCTGTGCCTTGCCTTCTGAGTTGATCAACTCATCTCATGAATGATCTGTACTCTCCAGCCGGTCGTCTGGGTGCCACCAGCCGATCGGTTGGCTCCTCCAACCGATCGGTTCACCTGGTCATTGTGCATCTCGTCATGTCCGCCACCCGCTCATCTCGCTCCTCGAACCGGTCATCAACCGATTGGTTCACTCCTTGAACCGACCGTCTGAGCAGACGTCATGATGTCCTCCGGTCTTTGACATAATAGGAAATAAAATCCTATTCTATTTATTACATTGCTTTAAAAAGGGAAACCCCGATTTACATTCGGGGGGGAGCAAAGGTAGGAAAGAATCTCAAATTATTTCGAGTTACATCATGAATAGGAGAAGGAAGATTGGTGCGCAGACCGAGATGCATGCAACCACACACAACCAATCACAGATAGGGGTTTATAGGCCATAATCATGCTACACACATCCACCACAAAACTCGTTTAAGGGCGACGCGCATCGAGTGCATTAATAATACATATCATATATGTAATTAGGGATTTGTGGATTTAGGATTGGACATGCATAAAGCCGATATTATTCGCATCGCATGCAATAAATAAAGGCGACAAACCAAAATCGATCATATCGATATTCCCAAAACATAGAGCAGTTGATGTGGCTCTGATACCACTGTTGGGTTTTAGGGGAGACAGAGAAGGCAGCGGAAACAAAAAATTTTCTCCCCTAACCCATACCGAGGAAACGCGTCAACGTCTATATAATAGGAAAGGATGGTTTGCAGAATCATACCTTGTCCCGAGGCTTGCTCGACGACAATACCTCGTGCAATGTGCGGTCTTCAACTCCGGACTTCGACGGTGTCTGTGCAGCTCCTGGTCGCACCGGGACTGACAACTCCTACTCGAACCGGACTGTCGGATGACAGTTGTCCTCCTAAGTGGCAGTGTCCTCCCGCCTCTATAGTAGTCCACACGGACCACCTGGAACTCCACACTCCTTGTCCCACAAGGAAGTGGAAGGAGTCGCACCCTCCTGTTGACGTACTAGTCGCCAACACGCTCTTCTGCCTCCTGTTGCAACTGCAGTTGTCCTTCCCTTGCTGCACCTCCCTTTTGCGGGAATCACTTGCTCACGCTCTCTCACGGTTACCAAAACCAGAGAGAACGACAACTTGCAGAGCAACTGGTTGCACTGAGCTGTACTGAGAAGCCCCCCAATTACCCCCTATATATAGAAGAGTCTTGGGACAGGGTTCTCCATCCCGGGCAATGCGGGACTAAAAGCAGGAGTAGAAGGGTTCGGGATTTTCCACAAAAAGCAACCATCTCGCAACCTGAACTGATCGGTTCACAGCTGAACCGGTCGGTTCAGCCATTGAGCCGATCGGCTGGACCTGAGCAGACCGTTTGGGGCACTCCAACCGATCGGTTGGTGCCCTGAACCGATCGGTTCATGGTCCTAATCTGGCTCAAAATGACTTTCCTTGTTTCTTTCCCAATTGGTATCGAATACCAATATTATTCCCAATCAAATTGGGCAATCCTATTTCCAATCAAATTGGAAAATGAAACGAAAGGAAAATTCTCACCAATCCTACTTTCCCAAGTTGCTCAATTGCACCAGTTGAACCGATCGGTTCAACACTTGAACCGGTCGTTTCACCCTGGCCTTGAGCCGATCGACTCAACACTTGAGCCGACCGGTTCAACAACCTCAGTCGACCGGTTCATCACATGAACCAATCGGTTGGGAGTGCAGGTTGTGCGGAATCAGTCAAATGTGATTTTAATCAATCTGATACTCCAATCAATGCATCCAACACCTTGAACCATACGATATTGAGCCATCGACTGATTGAGTGTTTAATTGAACTACTAAACTCCTTTAGTAATCAATCTAAACATTGCTTGTGGACAAAACTCCTCTTCCAGGTTGAATCCTATGTGTGTGACCCTGCAGGTCCATTTCACGTTGGCAGTGAAAGTTCATAACACTTATGACTTCACAAGCAATAAGTGGTGCCTAGTCACACATCAGTGCTACCCAAGTGAAAGTAGAAAGTTGGATAACAACTTTCATCCTACAATCCGTGAATGGTGTTACAACGAATGTATAATTCCTTTGTCACTGATATCCCAAATGAACTCGAGGCATGGAACAGTCATCCTGTCAACGTTCATTCACTTCCTTGATCTCAGAGTAGACTGGAAGAGATATGTATGACATCAGTATCACATACTGATTCACACATGCGTGCACGCCTTTCTCAATCCTACTCATCAAGTGGCCATGGATATCAAACTCCCTCAGGAGGGACAAATCCCATATCTATCACTTACCCCTCAAAAGCCCCATGTGTCAAAGCCACCCAATCATAACCTTTATAACAACCCATGTTTCAGGACTGCGTTTGATGATGTCAAAGTGTGCCCAACGACATGTGTTGAGTGCAGTGATTTCAGGTCTAAGAATCACACTCACCACCATCACTGTGAGTACTGACTGTGACTACCATCTCATGGTTCCATGTGTCAAACTCACGGTGGGTCTGTCCGGTACCTTGTTCTCTAACAAGTACCTATGTGTTTGGTTTGATATCTCTATATCATGACTAATGAGATTCTGTCATCAACCAACACCACAATCTAGTCTTGTGTGTCATTGCTGTCTATCTACCTTCCACAATGACATCTGACTAGGGACATAACAAAAATGTACAAACTCTTAGCATCCGTATGATCTCATCGTTCAGGTCCTCAACCTGAAAGCATACGTCATTGAGTATTGTCCTTCTCTAGACATTCAATCTATTCTATCACTATCTTATATGACTGAACCAGAATGAATTGGAAGCTTGCCTTTGATGTTAGTCAAATCAATCTTAATGTATCCCACCAATCATCTCATGATTGGCTCTCAGGGCATACATACCAACATGACTCACCTTGGGTAAGTCCAGTGCATGTTGTCCCAAAGAAAGGTGGAATTACCATAATACAAAATGAAGATAATGAACTCATCCCCACTCGAATAGCTATCGAGTGGAGGATGATCATCGTTTACAGGAAGTTGAACGAGGCAACACGTAAGGATCACTTCCCGATGCTTTTTTCTAGAACAAGTCTTAGAGCGATTGGTTCACCAGGAATATTTTTGCTATCTCGATGGTTACTCTGGATTCTATCAAATTCTTATACATCCAGATGACCAAGAGAAGACAACATTTACTTGCCCTTTTGGAACATATGCAATTAGGAGGATGCCATTCGGGCTTTGTAATGAGCCTGCAACCTTCCAACGCTGCATGGCGGCCATATTTTCCGGTCTAACCAAAACTATTATGGAAGTTTTTATGGATGATTTCTCCATATATGGAGATTTATACGACTCATGCCTGAAGCACCTCTCCCTTGTCCTCAAATGATGTGAAGATGCACACCTGGTGTGAATCGAGAGAGATGTCATTTTATGGTAAAGGAAGGCATTGTCCTCGGCCATAGGGTCAGCAATCGAGGAATTGAAGTTGACAAAGCTAAGATCGAAGTAGTTTCTAAACTCAATATCCCAACCAATGTAAGAGAGGTCATCTCATTCCTCAGTCATGTAGGCTTTTATAGAAGGTTTATCAAGTATTTCTCCAAGATAACCAAGCCGATTACAAACTTATTACTAAAGGATGTTGATTTCCACTTTGATGAAGAATGCATCAGGAGTTTCAACAACCTGAAGTGTGGGCTCTGATCTCCAAACCATGACATAAACACGATTAAAACTTAGCGGAAGCGAATCGGTAATCAGCGGAAGACAAAAATTACGGGAAATTAAAACTTTTCGAGACAAGAGCTTGAATCCATAAAAGCTTCTTTCATAAAGTGAGATAAACTGTTTACATCTCAGGATAATTACTTCTTGAGTAATTATATACATCAAGATACAAAATCTCAAGATCATATAACACAAGACTCCAAGACCTGAGAGTACAGAGGACACATAGGACTGACTCTAACTGCACCACATGGCAGGACAATCTCCACCTGAGATTACTACTTCCCCTGGTGCTGCTGCTGCTGAGACTGATCACCTGTAGGCTGGTTCCTTCGTCTCCGACGTCCACCTAAAAAGTTGAAGTCTACGGGGTGAGACAATTATACATAATTGTCCCAGCGAGAGTTATAACTCTTCGCCAGAAGCTTTATTATAACATCAAAGAATATCTTAAGCAGTAAAGCCTTCAAAGTATTCTATAACAGTTGCAAGTATAACAAGATCCCTACAACTTAGGAGATATGGAGAATATAAACACAATTGTAATGTAACATCAATCAACTAAATTGGAGTCATCTCTAACAAGTTATACTACGTGGTTGATTATGTTTTACAAACAACATTATGCCCTGTGGAGATGAGGCATACCACTCATACTCCAACTGATCGCTGAGAAGTCACATCAGTATCATACATAGGTCATTAAGAGAGCTGAATTCTCATGACCTTCACCTTCCTCAGTCAGTAAGAGGATCACTTGTAGGACATCTCGTGTCTCTACTATTATAGCTCATCAGGGTAAACTGGTCATTCCCTATTCTAGAGTCACAGTGGCGTTCTGTACTCTCTTCGTCATCAGGAGGTTTCATATTTACCTACCACTGACACGGATATCTGTGCTTTCTTTGTCATCAGGAGGTTTCATGTTTACCTACCACTGATACGGTATGGAATTATAGTGGAGGATGGATGGATTACACATCTACATCACTTTCCTACACTAGGATGTAAGTTTCTACACATCCATGTACCCCACATACTCAAGAGTATGTGCTCCAGGAGTTCCCTGAGGAAAACCTGTTTCACCATCACTTAATCTCTGACAATGATGGATCTATGATCAGGGCTCTACATTATACTTGATTAGTTAGGTACATTCAGTATTCTTTAACAGCATACATTGTTCTCCAAACAATAACAGTAGCATAGCAGCTATAAAAGAAGAATACTAATTGTAATAGGCCTAACTCATATCAATTTATCATTTCTCATTATTCTCATCACAAGTCATCTCTAAGGCATGACCTTGATGGTATTCATGGCTCTCACAGCCCATTATCAGCATAGGATGCCACTGACAAGGCATCAGATTACCTTACTTATTCATAAGGCTAATAACATGCCTTCAATTAATATAACATCAACATCCATACCTGGATATGATTACCTTCATATCAGAACCTGCATGGTTAATACAACTGATACAGGTAATACAAAAATAAGGAATATACTTCCTACTCTTGTCATAAGAGTTAAATCTCTAATTCACATCAAATAGAGTTTAATACTCACAAGCATGCCATTACCATTGAATTAGGGTTTACTATTCACATTACATGTCATCACCCTTGAATTAGGGTTTACTACTCACATTAAGGTGAATTGAACTCATATCATCATCATATATGAGTAACATCTTCATTGATGCTCTTAGATTAGTTAAAGGTTCATCATTTATCATAATTAGGATTTCTATGACCTCACACAGGGGGATCATACCCTAATTATGCTCACTCAAGTGCATTGGTGATGCTTTAATTGAGTTTCCACTTAAAAAGGGTATTTTCTCTCTCTAGAAGTACTTTCTGTCTCTAGAGGTACCTTCTCTCTCCTCATACTGTTAGGTGATGTCAACATCACTCTAGGTCAGGTTGGATTTAGTCATCATAGGCTAATATAGTTAAAACATCATCATCATGTGATTAGGGTTTGATCTAATCAAGGTATTACTCAATTTACCCTTCAGGGGTATTTTGGTAATTCACCCCATTGATCATCATTAGGTCAAAACCTTAGTCAATTAGCCCCTTAATATCCTAGGTTATCATTAGGGTTTGATTAGGGCAACATTGAACCATTTATTTCATCAATTGATTGGAAGAAGTCAACTTTGAATCACATTCATTGACCTTCAATCATCATTCTTCAATTGAGTTGAGATCGTTTGAAAGTGTTGACCGTTTAGCCAATTTTGACTTTTCAAGACCGCGAGCCCTCTTCTAATTCCAAGACCGCGAGCCTCTTCAAATGGTTCAAGACCGCGAAGCTCAACCTGATGTTAAGACCGCGAGGGCCACATTGATGTCAAGACCGCGAAGAGATGTTGACCGTTTGCCCACTTTGACCTCAGGACCGTGAGCCTCCTATCGGTCTTGAGACCGTGATCCCCCTCACGGTCTTGAGACCGCGAGCCCTCTCACGGTCTTGAGACCGCGAGGCTCTCATGGTCTCAACCGTTTGGTCCATCAACAAAATCAAAGATACAATCGATGATGTTAACCGATGTTGAAGCCCTCAAAAGGTCAAAGCTATGTTGACCACCTATGGATTGGGTCAACTAAGGTTATGCTTAACCAATTGGTTATTCAATTGACCCTCAATTGTTCACCAATTAGGATTGAAATCGATTCAATTAGGGTCTATCAATGTTCACCCATCAACACTGAACAATGTGACTCAACACAAAGTTGAACCCTTCAATTGAGCTCCAATTGGGCCCAAACTTGGCCCAACCGGTCTTGAGGTCATGTGGGTGGACCCCCACATGGTCTTAAGATCGTTTTCCCAAGATTTCATCAAAATCCAAGGTGATTTGATAGGGGTTGAACCATGATTGATCCACAAACAGAATTTTGATTAAATTGATAACTTAATTGCAATTGGGTCCTGAATTGGTCAAATTACTTAACCCTAGACATTCAAACGGTCTTGGGTGATTGTCCTCTCGGTCTTGAGACCGTTTGGATGAATTCCAAACGGTCTTGAGACCGTTTGCCCATCCAATTTTGGATTCTAGTGCAAATTCATCAAGGTCTGACCTATTGAGTTGATGATCATATCAATATTTAATTGCAATGTAATTTAGTGTAATTATTCCTTCAATTGGTCAACTATTCTTGACCCCAGACCTCCAAACGGTCATGGTTGATTGTCCTCTCGGTCTTGAGACCGTTTGGATGACCCTCAAACGGTCTTGAGACCGTTTAGGTCAATCAACCCTAAAAACCATAACTAGGTCACCATAATTTCAGTACTGATTTCACCTAGGGTTAGCCCTAGTATTCACCCTTCCACTCTTGGCCCGTTTGGAATTAGACCATAAAACTTGGTGAGTTGTTAATTAACATAATTTGAACAGTAATATCATACGGTCAACGCCTGGTCAACGACCTTACACGGTCTTGAGACCATTTTCCCAAAAAGGCAAATTCAGACCGTTTGAAAATCAGGAATAAATTCAAATAAAGTTGTTACTTAAAAAGGTCATATCTCCCGATTCCCTTGGAGTTAGCCTCCCAAATGTTGAGGGTAATTAGCCTATATAATTAGGAACAAATTGCTTATACGGTCCATGCTCGGTCAACTGGGACAAACGGTCTTGAAGACCGTTTTCCCTGTCGCGGTCTCGAGACCGTTTCCTCACCTCGCGGTCTTGAGACCGAGAGAGCAAACTTTTGAGACCGTTTAAGGAAGTGAAAAGCGGTGGGTTTTTCTTGGAAATCACGCCTTCATCTCCTAGCTCAATAACAGTATGAATATCCCATGGATTCGCTTGCAAAATAGCAGGGAAAAGTAGGGAAACATGAAGAACTATCATCTAACCGCATATAAGGGATGTATATAGTAAAGCATGGGTTTAGAGTTATAAAACCCGCCTAAAGATTGCTTCTTGAGCTCCAAGCTTTCAAGATCCAAGCTCTAATGGCGTCCTTGAGTTCCCACAGGTTGGCCAAGGTGAAAACTCCAAGGAAGGATGAAAAGAGACGGCTAGAAAGGTAGGGTTTCAAGAGTTAGCCATGAAGATGACCTTGAATTCGAGCTCTAACTATGGAATTAGGCAAGAAGAGGGGTTCAAACCTACCTTGCACCCTTGGTCGTTCCTCTTGAGCTCCAAGACAGTCCTTAGTCGGCCAAGCAAAGAGGAAACAGTGAAATGCACGAAGGAAAGGTTTCTTTTCTTAGAGAAGTAAACTGTATAAATACTTGGGTGATGTTTCATTAAAGGCCCATAAGTTTCCCCTAATTCCAACTAAGTCCTTCCCTCATTACTTGCTCGTCCCTTCCTCTTTATTCTAAGGACAAACCTTATCTTAAGGTCTAGAAAGAAGGCAAAGAAGAACAATCTAATAATAAAGTACATACATAAAGAGCTTTTGCACATATACCCTGATTATTCAATCACAAGGCATATTTCATAACCTGATAATTCAAATGAGGTGACTTCCTCATCATTTCTTCTCTAAATGATGGCAAGAGTCTAAAAGATACTTTAGATGACATATTTTACAATTTTGATCCCTTAATTTTGGTAAATTGCATTTTACCCCAAATTAGGGTTTCAAGCCCTGGGATTGCTTCCACAGCTGCACCTTGGTGCCCTAGCTTGGGAATTCCCTCATACTTTGCCAAAAAGATTCTCATGATGTCTCAATCATCAGAGGAACATCTCATCATGTGCAAATTGCAAGCTAACCCTTTCAACTGGGTAAATTGCACATAGGTCCCTGTATAACAAAACAATGCTACAACTTTAAATAAAAAGGAGCAAATACTGAAATATATGTTTCTGAGAAACTTAATTACATGCTCAGAGTTAATCACAAAGATTTAATCACACATTTAGGCAAAACACCTAGGGTTAACTCATAACCCAGGTCAGGGATGTTACATGAAGCATGCCCTTACAACAACACCCATCATCTGAGCTCCAGATTGGGACCACCCATTTGAAATTATGTGTGATTCCAGTGATTACACTACGGGTGTTGTTTTAGGCCAATATATAGAGAAGAAACATTATGTTATTTACTATGTGCCGAGGACCCTTGACGAAGCACAAAGGAACTATGAAACTACTGAAAAGGAACTCTTAGCAGTCATGTATGTCTTTGGTAAGTTTAGATCCTACCTAATTGGTTCATAGGTGATTGTCTACACTGATCATGCAACAATTCGTTACCTCCTAAAAAAGAAAGATGCCAAACCCAAGTTGATCATATGGATTCTCCTCTTATAAGAATTTGATCTATAGATAAGAGATAAGAAAGGAATAGAGAATGTTTTAGCAGACCACCTCAGTCGTATCCACACCTTAGACACTAAAACTATCCCTATTAACGACTCTCTTCTAGATGATCATTTCATGAAAGTCTCAGAAGCTACTCCTTGGTACTCGGACTATGTGAACTACCTTATCGCTGGTGTCATCCACCCTAAATGTATCGGCAATGCACTAAAGCAATTCATGCATGATGTGAAGCAATATCAATGGGATGAGTCATACCTCTTCAAGCTTTATGCTGATGGTATCTACAGACGTTGTATCGCTAAGGAAGAAGTCCAACTTGTTTTAGAGAAATGCCACTTAGGCCCAATTGGAGGCCATATGAGTTCTAAGAAAACTACCTTGAATGTTTTGCAATGTGGTTTCTTTTGGCCAACCATATCCAGAGATGCTTACAACTTTGTTTTGTCATGTAACAAGTGCCAGAGTAGTGGGAACATAACAAAAAGAGATGAGATGCCACTTAAGCTATGGCAAGAAGTTGAGATTTTTGATGTTTGGGGAGTGGACTACATGGGTCCATTCCCATCCTCGCACGGATTTTGCTCCATCTTAGTTTTGGTGGATTACGTCTCTAAATGAGTAGAGGCCATACGAACTGTAACTAGCGATTCCAAACCTGTCATGAAAATGTTCAAAGATATTATATTTCCCCATTTTGGAGTTCCATGCACAGTGATATCCGACGGAGGTTCTCATTTTCTGGAAAGAAGCTTCAAGGCTCTATTGATAAATTATGGTGTAACATACAAGGTAGCTTCCCCCTACCACCCACAAACAAAGTGGGCAGGTAGAGCTTTCTAACCACCAACTCAAAGCTATCTTGGAAAAGATAGTAGGCCGCAACTGAAAAGATTTGTTAGTAAAAATCAGTGACGCCTTATGGGCCTACTAAACTTCTTTTAAGAGCCCTCTTGGAATGACACCATTCTGATTAATCTATGGAAAATCATGTCACCAGCCTATAGAACTTGACACAAAGCTTGGTGGGCAATCAAACAGTTAAATTTTGACATGAATAAAGCTGGCAAAGCCAGGATTCTACAACTTCATGAGCTGGATGAACTCAGGATGACAACTTATGAGAACGCCAAAATCTATAAAGAATGCACAAAGTTGTGGTACGATGGTCATCTGAAGAGGAAGGACATTCAAGTGGGAGACCAAGTTCTTCTATTCAACTCAAGACTGAGGTTATTCCTAAGGAAACTTTGTTCTTGATGGTCTAGACCATACATTATCAAGAGCATCTACCCACATGGTGCCTTCGTTTTATGGAGTGAAAAGTTAGGAGATATTGTGGCTAATTGCCAATGCTTGAAAGTATATTTCACCTCAGCTAACACAAGCATCAATGCATTGCTAGATCTCTCCGAACCAGATTATCTGCCCAAAAATTGAAGTAATCACATTGAGCCATCGACGTAAAATAAAGGCGCTTGTCGGGGGGCAACCTGATCCTTAACTTAGCTTTTAATTTTAGTTTTTAATTAGAAAATTTTGCTCCTAAAAGATATCGCATCGCAAGATGCAATCTTAAGTTCTGATAGTTTCTATTTTTGAGATTTTAGATGGAGGAAGCATCTCCGAAAGGAATGCAACCACATCTGGTGGACCACCGGCACAATTTTTCCCCTCCATTTGGGATCTAGAGTTTGCTCAGGACGAGAAAATTTCTAAGTTCGGGGTGGAGGGTGGGTGGTATGTACTTTACTTTCCACCCTCTCCTGTCTGTTTCAGACTTAAGATTTCATCGTTGCAATTTTGAGCAAATTTTTCAAAAAATTTCAAAATTTTTAAGTTTTCAAAGTAGTTTGTATAGAAACTTGATGTAGTTTTGAAGCTTTTGTTTCAATCAAATCCATTACCTAGCCGGCTATCCCATTTTTCCATGCATGTTTAAATCATTATACCCTCCTTATCCAAAGTGAAGCCTCAAAGGGGGGGCAACTTTAGAAACTAGACAATGGTTAGAAATCACTGTGTGAAGCTTATGAACCCTAACATCATGACCAGTATAGATGGCAAGTATGTGTCGAGCTGAGAGGGATCAAACACATTGTGCTTCCTAACTGACTAGTGGAACAATAGCATGGAATCTCCACTGGATCCTCATCAAGTCATTATTTGAGTAGAGTATGATAAGGATAACAACCTGATTTACTAAATTTTAAATCAAGTTGCATTCCGATCTAAACTCTCTTCTACACTTCTTCTATCATCTTCTTACCCATCCACCCATAAAAAAGAAACAAAAATAGCCAATACAGTGCCAAACCCTAAGTTCGGGGTGGCACACCCTCTCTCTCTTTTTGCTTCTTCCATACCCCTCACTACGAAATAAGGGTGTATCACCAAGAAAAGATGACAATACACACACAAAGAAATGCAATCTCGAGTCGAATAGAGGATAAATTCACACACACACAAAATTAAAATCAATGAAATTGCAACCATATAATAAAAATCTCGAGTCGAATAGAGAAGAGATTTATTTATTCCTTCCATACCACCCTTCATTCCCTTTTCCACCTACTGGCACAATGAACGCCTACACTTACCAATATCCTAAAAACACCAGTGTCAGATCAGGTGCACACTTGTTGTTCTACGGGTAACTTTGGACTCTTACAAAACTCTTAGACATGCTTGGTGTTGTAAAAAGTAGAGAGGAAGTTTGTTTGAGAAACGAACTTAGGAATGAATATATGGTAAGATGTATTATGTGATCCTAGGATGTTGAGATGCTTAGTCATATGGAGCAGAAGAGGAATAATTGTGATGTGAAGGTGAGGCAATCACACGAGTTGAAAGTATTCGTTTGGTGACTGTTTCAAATTTTGAGTTACTCGAGCAAGAGAAACGTTAAAGTTCAGGGTATTTTGATGAATGTACATTCATCTAAGCTCAGTATCCATCACTGGCCCAATTTTTCTCTAATTAGTTGCTTTTATGGCATAAATCTCTTTATACATCCTTACTTGGCCTAATTGATTTTATCTCTATTTTAATTGGATTTTATTCTTGTTTTGCAGGCCAAATTATAACACTTGGGCCAAATTCTCTCAGCCCATCTATTAATTAGGCCCTTGTTCATTTAGGTCAACAATGATCAAGTTAAATCTCCCACTCATAAACTGCGACTCCCGCTTCCCCTCAAACAGATCGTGGTTTTCTCCACCTAACCCTAAAACCGTGACCATGAACCTCTTCTCCTAGACTGCAACCCTCCCTCTCTTCTCGTACCGCGACCGTGGTTCCATCACTGCCACCTGTCCACGGTTTAGTTCTATTCCTCTTCTCTGCACCGCAACTTGAGGTTCTGACATCCAACATCGCGACCTCACTACATCAACAACCGCGGTCTGCCCTTACACCTTGCCACGACTACAGTGGTCCTCTTCGCCTCCCACGATAGCAACCTTGACTCACCCTCCATGTTATAACCTCATTTTTTTACAAAATGTATAAATAGATAAATGAGTTTTATGAATTAATTAATGGATTGATTTAATGCCTTGTATGTTTTCTTGATGGGCCTTATTAGCCATTGAGCCCAATTGAAGGAGAAAAAGAAAAGGATTAAAAGAATACATAAAGCAATGAATGAATTAAGAAAAGGCTAAGGAATGATTTCCTAAAAATAGGATTTCGAGTTAATGGATTCCTTAGGGTTCAAGGAACTCAGAAATGAGAAATAATGATAACAGAAGTAGAAAAGATATGGAAAATATGAGAAATTATATGATAACTTGCAAACCAAGAAAAGGGATCGTACTTTTGAGATAATAACTTCATATTTTGTAGGATGGAAGATAAGAATATAATTGAGTTTCCCTCAAAGTTTGAGTAGGAAAGGAGTTACCGTTTGGGAATTATGAATTTTTCAAGTTATCATTGAAATAGGAATGAAAATCGAATTTGTTGCAAAATAATTTCCTTTTTGTTAGAACGGACGCAATGAGGGCCGTTGGATCTTGATCCAATGCATGCCGCTCATCGTCTAGATTCCCAGTAGGATGAGGAGTCTGGGTTATAGGGGGATTTTCCCCATGGAATTTCTCGCAATCAAGTGCATCTGCACTTATGATCCTTGTCCCATTAGGTTCGGGAGATCCTTGCGAAGGATCTAAACCCTGGTTTTACCAGGTTTCGACCTAATCTGGGAAAATGCCCAATTGGGCTAGTTGCTCAGTTCGTCTAGGATTGGGACTCCTCACAGGGATGCCCCATACCCTATAAAAGGGCACCCCACGGTCCCTTGTTTCTGTATGATCTCAAGCGACCTCTAATCGTTTCCCTTCACTCGCTAACTTGCTCGATCGAATCCTCTCTGGCGAGGGTGCCGCCACGGCGCTAGCAGCAGAACACAAAGGAAGACGACGCTCAGACAGTGTTCGATTGAGATCTAACTGCGTGACTAAATTGTATTTCTCAAAGTCATGGGCCGATCGATCGAGAGCCCACCGTGGACTCAACTAAATCCAACGGACCGGGCAAGGAGGCGGGGCGCGCTTCAAGGTTAGTGGAGATGCACTACGATGAGCATCAGATTCGGAGGAGGACCATGGGCGCAGCGATCCAATGACTCACAACAATTGGTAATTTCGCCTTTCTGCTGAATATTCAAGAAAAAGGGTTTTCTTTGGAAAATTCGTAGTAATAGCTCGGAACCTCATATGGGAAAACTTTATATATGAAAGTGGTGTAGAAAAATACAAGGAATATGATAAAAATACTTTCAGAACCTAGTTCCACTCCGTTTTGCAAAAGTGCCTTAAATTTTTAATAATGTGCTTTTAATATTGATGAAGAACCCTAATTGAGTATAAAGGGCGTATTAATGGGTCAAATTGATAAGTTTAACCCTGATAATTAGAAATGTGTTTTAATTATCTGTTTTGAATAAAAAGATGCCTAAATTAGAGTTTTAATCCATAAAAGAAGGCTAATTTATAATAAAAACCCTAATTTAGGGAAAAGGAGATAAAAGCTAAGTTATTTCGGATTAAGGGAGTAATTTTCCAAGATATAATCTTAAAACTACTGGGAATGTTAAAATAAAGGTTTTAAGTTAATTTGATGAAATTAGGAACCATGATGAATAAGGATTGAAGCAAAACCCTAATTTCCATAGAAACCCTAAAATTGGAATTGAAATTCTAAACAGTATAATGGAATCGGATAATTATTAATAAAAGGAAATTGGTACTTTCATTTCAAGATTTCTGACCAACCTTGCTTGATTGATTGGGTTTCTCTACATACTTGAATTTATCTTGAAAACTGCAATTAAAGGTATGTGGTTACGCTTATGAATAACCGTTATAGTTTCACGATGATTCCCGAATGTTTTACTGGTTGATTTAAATAAACTGTTGGATGAATTTAGTTCATGCAAACTATAATGTGGCTATGACTATCACAAAGGATATATGCCTACAAGCTCAGATCATGGTTCTCTCTGTGGCATTATAGTTGACCTAGTACATGGCTGCCTATGGGTAGGTCCATCAGGTCAGAGGAAGACCTAGTACATGGCTACCTATTGGGTAGGTCCATCAGGTCTATGGATGACTTAATACATGGCTACCATTGAGGTAGGACCATCAAGTCACATTGAGTTAGATATTGGGCTATCTTCGGGTAGTGCCATGCGAATCTATTACCCTATGAACCTAAAAGAGAGGTGGTATCTATGTCCACTGTAGGGACAACCCAGAGTTTGAGAATATGTATGGATTGAGTTGTATGGATTAAAATGTAATCTTGATTGTTAAATGATTAATTGCTTAATTACTTTGTTAACGTAGTTGCACATTATTGGTTTTCCCCACATACCATCTTCGGTTGATCGTTGTTTTGTTTGTCAGCGATTTAGGTACAAATCCCAAAGTACAAACAGTAAAGCGACACATTGTGAATTCACGAATTTAAGAACAAGGAGGAACTAGTTAGAGTAGTTCAGTTGTGGTTAGAAGTTTAGTATATTACAAACTTTTCAAAGGTATGCAAAAATTTTATTACCATTTTTCAGTATAGTCTGTTAAAATTTGATAATTGTTTTTGGTTATATGCCGAACCTTTGATCCAGAATTTATGGGTGCGGCTTCGACCTCTCAGTCTCCCTTAATTGGGGGTTACTGAAAGGTGGGGTCGAAACATTTGGTATTAAAGCTTGGGTTCCTCATTTAACCATTAATAATTATTAAATTTTACAAACTCCATAGAACCCAAGGGAGTTATTAGAGGATTATCCGAAGGACGAAGGTGTCTAGAAAAGGATCACGATCGGGGGCTGGCAATATTTTCCTCCGCACCGCTAGTCAGAATACGAGGACTCCCGGATCCGTGTGACTGCCTAGCCAAAGTCTTAGGGTATGATTCGAAATAAGATACCTTTAGGACTCTCTCATCTTATTCGTCCCTTCTCATCACATATTCTATTAAGGCTTTAAGAGTAGTATTTTCTCTCTCTCCTCCACACTCATGTGGTATGGGCATGTAAGTTAAGGCTTAAGGGTCCTCCATCAAATTAATAAAAGATATGTCATGAGATATCATTGAACATAAGTATAACTAGTTTAATGATAAACTAAAAGGTTTGTTTGTTATGCTTATGTAGATGTCTCAAACAAAGACTGTTGCTATTCCTGAGGGCTCTGGGAATTCAGCTAGGAGTGGTTGGCCTCCCCGTAAGGGAAAGGAGTCTTCTGAAAAGAGAAATAGGAACCATGATGGTGGATCCTCCAAAAAGAGGAAGAGACCCGAAGAAGCCACTCATGAGGTCCCTAACCCTAACCCGGTGCCATTTATCAACCTTGACCAAGAAGAGGACCAAGGATATGAGGAGCAACATGTGTACGAGGAAGTAGCCAAGATGGAAGAGGACCAAGCTGGTGGTCCAGAACCAACCATGATGATCCAAACTCCTGATACCTTGTGGATGGAGAAACAGAGGAAGTTGACTGAGGCTATTAATGCTTTGGCCCTTCGAGACTTAGCTAGAGGTGAGAATGGTGAACCATATCATGTTCATCCCCGTGTAGGAGCCACCATTCTAGACTTTGTCAAGATGAATATAGAGAAGTTTTGGGGAGAAGATAAAACTAAGGTAGTTGACAAGGCGGAAGCTTGGGTGCTTGCTATTGAGAATGGTTTCCGCATGCTGGAAGTACAGTCAAACAAGAAAGTTCTATTTGCTACTCACCTCCTGGAAGGAGAAGCTAAGATATGGTGGGAGACACACATCACAGGGTGAGATCGGACTGAGGAACCAATGGCATGGGCGGATTTCAAGACCATCTTCACTGCCAGATTTTTCCCTGTTGCAGCTAAGAAGGAAAAGGAAAGGGAATTCACAAACATGACTCAAGGAAATTCCTCTATGGCGGACTTTGGGCAAAAGTTTTGAATCCTAGAACGTTTTGGGTACAAGATGGATGAGGAAAGAAGGGTGGATCACTTCATAGAGTGTCTTCACCCCGCCATCAATCCTCATGTGATGGCGAGTAAACCTAAAACCTTTGTAGAAGCTTACAACACTTCCCTCGACATGGAATGGACTGTGATGCCTGCCCAACCTCCACCTAAGGGGTATTTGGGTTTCACTGAAGGAACCTAGAGTTAGAAGAACCACTACAAGAAGGGTCAAGGATGTCATCAAGCTAGAGGAAAACATGGAGGAAAAGGAAACCCCCAGCCAGAAAACAACCGACCGCGATGCCGCTCTTGTGGGAAATGGCATCCTAGTGAGTGTCTCCACAAGAAGAAGGTCTGTTTTCATTGTTAGCAAGAGGGGCATATCCTGGCTGCTTGTCCTCTAGCAGTACCAAAAGGACCAGGTCCAGTGGCAGCCCCACTAGTAGCAACCCCACATGTAGCTGTGGTCCCACCTGCTGGAGATAGAAGGCAAGCTCCAATGTTCGCCATTGACAATGAAGAAGCTCAAACTCATGCTAATCGGTTGATTGAGGGTAATAACCCTTAGAGTTTTCTTTATGTTTTAAAAGTTAAGCATGTAATGGTCTAATGTATGATGAAAAATGATGTAGGCATGCTTGAAGTCATGGGACATAATGTAAAATCTTTGTTTGACTCTGGATCTACTAATACTTTCATTTTGAGAAATCTTGCAACTATGCTTTGTTTGGATATCAAGGATTTAGGATATGTCTTAGATGTTTCAACCCCGAGTGGTCGAATCTTTACTTCTCTTTTGAAAACTCCAGTGATACATGTGAAATATCAAGATCATGAGTTCCCTACCGAATTTATCCTTCTTGACATGAATGATTCTGATGTGATCATTGGAATGGATTGGCTTTATACCTATAGGGTGCATATTGACTGTAGGGAAAAGAAAGTGATCATTAAGAAACCAGGTCACCCACCTTTTGTCATCAAAGGTAGGAAAGATGCCACCACCAGCCTATATGTGTCATCCTTGAAGGTAGAGAGGATGATGAGTAAAGGATGTCAAGCTTTCCTAGCAGTTGTAACCGATCCCGAACCCAAGGTGCAACCCTTAGAAGAAATAGAGGTAGTAAAGAGATATGCTGATGTTTTTCCGGATGATCTACCTGGGATTCCTCCCGAGAGAGAGGTGGATTTCTCCATACAGCTAGCTCCAGGAACAAGCCTATTTCACGAGCACCTTATAGAATGGCCCCTGCGGAGTTGCTCGAGTTGAAGAAACAATTGTAGGAATTGCTAGACAAGGGTTTCATCTGCCCTAGCACATCACCATGGGGAGCTCCAATCCTTTTTGTAAAGAAAAAGGATGGCTCTCTCTGTATGTGTATAGAATATCGGATGATCAACCAAGCTACCATTAAGAACAAATACCCTTTACCCAGTATAGATGACCTGTTTTACCAGTTGAAGTCTGCTCGAGTCTTTTCCAAAATTGACTTAAGATCAGGTTACCATCAGTTGAGGCTCAAGAGTGAGGACATTCCAAACACAGCTTTTTGAACCCGTCATGGCCATTATGAGTTTGTGGTTATGCCTTTTGGGTTGTCCAATGCACCCAGTGTGTTCATGAACCTTATGAATAGTGTGTTTCAACCCTTCCTTGACTCATTTGTCATAGTGTTCATAGATGACATATTGGTTTATTCCAATGACCTAGAACAACACCGAGACCACCTAAGTATAGTCCTTGATATCTTGAGAAAGCAGAAGTTCTATGGAAAATTCTCCAAATGTGAGTTTTGGTTAGACCGAGTCATGTTCCTTGGACACATCATCTCAGGAGGAACAATCGCCGTGGATCCAGCTAAAGTATCGGCAGTTCGAGACTGGCCTACACCAAAGAACCCCTCCGAGATCTGAACCTTCTTGGGGTTAGCAGGATACTATCGGCGTTTCATTGCGGATTTCTCAAAGACTGCCTTGCCTTTGACTATGTTGACTCAGAAGGATGCAAAGTTTGTGTAGTCCGATGTTTGTGAGGCTCGTTTTCAGGAGTTGATGGAGAAGTTGACCACTGCACCAGTTTTGACTCTACCATCAGGCAATGAGGGTTTCATGATCTTCACCGATGCATCCAAAATGGGACTTGGTTGTGTGTTAGAGCAAAATCGGCATGTGGTTGCATATGCCTCTCGACAAATCAAGCCTAATGAGGTGAATTACCCTACACATGACTTAGAGTTGGCAGCCATTATCCATGCACTGAAGATTTGGCGACACTACCTGTATGGTGCTACTTTTGAGATCTTCATTGACCATAAAAGCCTGAAGTACCTTCTGACACAGAAAGACTTGAACCTACGGAAACGACGATGGATGGAGTACATGAAGGATTATGACTTCACCATCACTTATCATCCAGGAAAGGCAAACGTCGTAGCTGATGCTTTAAGTAGGAAACAACTCAGGTGTGTAGCTGTTCTGTCCAGTCAGTGGAAGAGCTTAGAAGAGCTGGTGAAATGGTCTCCTCAACCATTCAATGATCGAGTTCAATTGGCCAACATCCAGATATAGTTTGAATTGTTGAGTGAAATTGTGGCAGCACAGTTGGCCAGTGGGGAACTTGATAAGATGAGAGGCTTAATGAAGAAGCCTCAGACCCATCTTTCTTTGGGAGTAGATGGAGGGATCAGATTCGAGAATTGTATATGGGTTCCTGAAGACTCACCGCTGAAAGAATGTATCTAATAAGAGGATCATGGTTCTAAGTACACAGTACACCGAGGGACTACCAAGATGTTTAAGGACATGCAGAGGTTTTTCTGGTGCCCAAGAATGAAGAGAGACATTGCAGCTTATGTGGCCAGTTGTCTTACGTGCCAAATGGTGAAGGCTGAACATCAACGACCCGGTGGACTTTTACAGTCTATAGAAATTCTAGAATGGAAATGGGATCAGATAACCATGGATTTTGTGGTGGGTTTACCCCGGACCAAGAGAGGTCATGATGCTATATGGTTTGTGGTGGACCGCCTTACCAAGTCAGAACACTTCCTTGCACTGAAAACCACTGCCAAGGTGTCAGAATTAGCTGAGTTGTACATCCGAGAGATAGTGCGTTTACATGGCGTACCCGGTTCCATCATCTCCGACAGAGATCCGAAGTTTACTTCCAAACTGTGGAAGCAAGTTCAAGGGGAACTTGGTACAAGGTTAAAGTTCAGTACCGCTTATCACCCCCAGACAATTGGACAGTCAGAAAGGACAATTCAGACTTTAGAGGATCTATTGAGAGCTTTTGTACTCGATTGGGGTGGATCATTGGAGCAGTACTTACCTTTAGCAGAGTTTGCTTACAACAACAGTTTCCAAGCCAGTATCAGGATGCCTCCATATGAAGCTCTATACGGGAGACTATGTCGGTCACCACTTCACTGGGATGATGTTGGTGAGAGGACCTTATTGAGGTCAGATGAACTCCAAGTGTATGCTGATAAAGTTTCTTTGATCAGGCAAAGGCTAAAGAGAGCCCAGGATCGAAAAAAGTTGTATGTTGATGCAAAGAGGACTGATGTGCATTTCACTGTGGGAGAACATGTTTTTCTGAAAATCCGACCGCTCCGAGCTATAGCTAAGAACAAAGGAAAGTTGAGTCCCCGATACATGGGTCCGTTTGAAGTATTAGAATGGATTGGTGAGGTGTCTTATCATTTGGCGTTACCCCCTCAATATAGTATGATGCATGATGTGTTCCACGTGTCCAATCTAAAGCAATATGTGCAAGATCCAAGCCATGTGTTGAGCATTGAAACTATTGAGCTTCAAGGAAAGTTGTCTTATCCTGAGTTGCCTTTGAGGATTCTAGATACCAAGGTAAAAGAGCTCAGAAATAAGAATATAGAGATGGTAAAGGTTCTTTGGAAACACCATGGAGAGGATGAGGCCACATGGGAGCTGAAGACGGACATGGAAAAATCATATCCTAATTTGTTTGTTTGATTGTTTAGTTTTGAGGGCAAAATTCCTATAAGGAGGGGAGGATGCTATAACCTCATTTTTTACAAAATCTATAAATAGATAAATGAGTTTTATGAATTAATTAATGGATTGATTTAATGCCTTGCATGTTTTCTTGATGGGCCTTATAGGCCATTGAGCCCAATAGAAGGAGAAAAAGAAAAGGATTAAAATAATACATAAAGCAATGAATGAAATAAGAAAAGGCTAAGGAATGATTTCCTAAAAATAGGATTTCGAGTTAATGGATTCCTTAGGGTTCAAGGAACTCAGAATTGAGAAATAATGATAAACGAAACAGAAAGGACATGGAAAAAATGAGAAATAAATGATAACTTGCAAACCAAGAAAAGAGATCTTACTTTTGAGATAATAACTTCAAATTTTGTAGGATGGAAGATAAAACTATAATTGAGTTTCCCTCAAAATTTGAGTAGGAAAGGAGTTACCTTTTGGGAATTATGATTTTTTCAAGTTATCATTGAAATAGCAATGAAAATCGAATTTGTTGGAAAATAATTTCCTTTTGTTAGAACGGACGCAATGAGGGCCGTTGGATCTTGATCCAACGCATGCCGCTTGTCGTCTAGATTCCCAGTAGGATGAGGAGTCAGGGTTACAAGGGGATTTTCCCCATGGAATTTCTCGCAATCAAGTGCATCTGCACTTATGATCCTTGTCCCATTAGGTTCGGGAGATCCTTGCGAAGGATCTAGACCCTGGTTTTACCAGGTCTCGGTCTAATCTTGCGAAACGCCCAATTGGGCTAGTTGCTCAGTTCGTCTAGGATTGGGACTCCTCACAGGGATGCCCCATACCCTATAAAAGGGCACCCCACGGTCCCTTGTTCCTGTACGATCTCAAGCGGCCTCTGATCGTTTCCCTTCACTCGCTAACCTACTCGATCAAATCTTCTTCGGCAAGGGCGCCACCATGGCCCTAGCAGCAGAACACAAAGGAAGACGATGCTCAGATAGCGTTCGATTGAGATCTGACGGCACGAATAAATTGTATTGCTCAAAGTCGCGGGCCGATCGATCGAGAGCCCACCGTGGACTCAACTAAATCAAACGGACCGGGCAAGGAGGCGGGGAGTGCTTCAGGGTTAGTGGAGATGCACTACGCTGAGCGTCAGATCCAGAGGAGGACCACGGGTGTAGCGATCCAACGACTCACAAAAATTGGTAATTTCGCCTCTCTGCTGAATATTCAAGAAAAAGAGTTTTCTTTGCAAAATTCGTAGTAATAGCTAGGAACCTCATATGGGAAAACTTTATATATGAAAGTGGTGTAGAAAAATAAAAGGAATATGATAAAAATACATTCAGAACCTAGTTCCACTCCGTTCTACAAAAGTTCCTTAATTTTCTAATAATGTTCTTTTAGTATTGATGAAGAACCCTAATTGAGTATAAAGGGCATATTAATTGATCAAATTGATAAGTTTAACCCTGATAATGATAAAGGTGGTTTAATTATCTGTTTTGAATAAAATGATACCTAAATTAGAGTTTTAATCCATAAAAGAGGGCTAATCTATAATAAAAACCCTAACTTATGGAAAAGGAGATAAAAGCTTAGTTATTTCGGATTAAGGGAGTAATTTTCCAAGATATAATATTAAAACTACTGGGAATGTTAAAATAAAGGTTTTAAGTTAATTTGAGGAAATTAGGAACCTTGATGAATAAGGATTGAAGCAAAACCCTAATTTCCATAGAAACCCTAAAATTGGAATTGAAATTCTAAACTGTATAATGGTATCAGATAATTATTAATAAAAGGAAATTGGTACTTTCATTTCAGGATTTCTGACCAACCTTTCTTGATTGATTGGGTTTCTCTACATACTTGAATTTGTCTTGAAAACTGCAATTAAAGGTATGTAGTTATGCTTATGAATAATCGTTATAGATTCACGACGATTCCCGAATGTTTTACTGGTTGCTTTAAATAAATTGTTGGATGAATTTAGTTCATGCAAACTATAATGTGGCTATGACTATCACAAAGGATATATGCCTACAAGCTCAATCTTGGTTCTCTCTGTGGCATTATAGTTGACCTAGTACATGGCTGCCTATGGGTAGGTCCATCAGGTCAGAAGACCTAGTACATGGCTACCTATTGGGTAGGTCCATCAAGTCTATGGATGACTTAGTACACGGCTACCATTGAGGTAGGACCATCAAGTCAAATTGAGTTAGATATTGGGCTATCTTTGGGTAGTGCCATGTGACTCTATTACCCTATGTACCTAAAGAGAGGTGGTATCCATGTCCACTGCAGGGACAACCCAGAGTTCGAGAATATGTATGGATTGAGTTGCATGGTTTAAAATGTAATCTTGATTGTTAAATGATTAATTGCTTAATTACTTTGTTAATGTAGTTGTACATTATTGGTTTTCCCCACATACCAGCTTCGGCTGATCGTTGTCTTGTTTGTCGGCGATTTAGGTACAAATCCCAAAGTACAAATAGTAAAGCGACACATTGTGAATTCAAGAATTAAAGAATAAGGAGGAACTAGTTAGAGTAGTTCAGCTATGGTTAGAAGTTTAGTATATTCCAAACTTTTCAAAGGTATGCAAAAATTTTATTACCGTTTTTCAGTATAGTCTGTTAAAATTTGATAACTGTTTTTGGTTATATGTCAAACCTTTGATCCGGAATTTATGGGTGCGGATTCGACCTCTCTGTCTCCCTTAATTGGGAGTTACTGAAAGGTGGGCTTGTAACACTCCATCTCCCTACCTCATGCCTTCACCTCGACCTGCTGCTACCTCCTGCCATCTCATCCCGCCGCTGCACCTCGACCGCGGTCAGTTTGACCTCGACCCGCGGTGTGCAAGACCGTGCACGCGGTCATCCTCATCTCTGCCAGTGGTCTGCACCATACGTCAACATCCAAGGCGGTGACCAACAATAGTCATCCTTTGACAATCACAACAACGCCAACATCACCATCTCCAGCATCTAGAGCTACAAGCACTGCCTCCATCGTGACCAATCATCCACTTCACCCTAACCACGGGCACTCTGACTCAGGATCGTGATTCATCCAACACCACGACCTCCATCCTCCCACCTGATCAATATCAACAGCACATCAACAACACACAGCAAGGTCACCCTACCTCCATCCTCCAATCGCGATCATCTCCTCCTGCAACCGCAATGCCACCATCCCCACCTGCCTGATCGCGATCATCATCCAACCGCGATCACACCCCCACTTCTGTTCGTGACCTACCCCCTCCTTGAAACACATCCACAGTCTGTACAACACGAACCATGACCCCAGGGCAAGGGACCGTGACATGTCTTCAGCAGGGGGAACCGTGACCGACTTCCAGTAGTGCCCAGCCACCCATGGCTATAAATAGCCAGCCACCCCCATCATTCGAGAGGGTCTCTCCAGACATTGTTAGGTTGTAGTTCTATCCTCAGCCTAAGGAGACGATCTCCACAGTCAAGAGCCTGCCTCTGTGGTGGTCTTTCACCCTCATTCACCCAAATCTGAGGGCCAGATCTACAAGCCACCTCATCCAGATCTAGATCCAGATCTAGATCTATTGCATCTACGTCGTTCCTACGCCGTCATCACGTCCATGAGTTGCTCCTCCTATTACAAGCAAGGACTATGAGAAGAAAGAGAAGGTGGAGAGACAAGATCGACCCCGCCTGTTGTGGTGTTCTTCCCTCCTTGTCCAAATCTACCCTGATGTTGTATAGAAGATTGTTTCTCCACCGAGCTGTGATCATCTTCTTTACCATGGCCATGGCGGAATCTTATCTCTCTTATTATTCTTGTTTCTCTCACCATGAGAAAGTAGTTTCCTTTTGCTGGGGTGCAGAGACTAGCCCTGCTGCCCATGCTTTCATGTCCTTTTGTTAAACATTCCATGGCATGTATATAACTTTTCATTTCATTATTAATCGTCAATGTGTGCTTGTGGATTGATCACCTGCTTGCATTTATCTTGTTCATTTCCTATGTTGCGAGAACTTCAATACGTGGGTTTTGAATGTCGATTAACATGGTTGACTCCCTAACAAGAACTTCTAATGGGATTCCCTAAAGTAGTAAGTGTGTGATCTGTGAGGTGACAAGACATCTAGCCCATGGGGACGCTTCTGTGTGTCTAATGCCCGCAAGGGGGGTCCGCAACTTTGTTTGGATATCTGTATCTTCGGAGATGTAAGTGTGTGATCTGGATGGTGACGAGACATATGATGCCTAAGGTGATGCTTACCTGAGCCTATCCTAGCGGAGGATTTACAGCAGCTCTATTTGGATTGTTATATCTTACATGGGTGTTTGTGTTTGGATATGTTTGCATGTGTAGTGGCGGTGAAACCCGGGTCCATCCCAGCAATTCCCATCATTAATCTTTATTCAACTTTTAATCCTTCTCTTTACTTTCCTTGTATTTAGTTTAATTAATCTCAAATCAACTCTCGTTATAAATATTTGTCTTGATTCAATTGGATTCGACTAGTAAAGATTCTTAAAAACATTGTCCCTTGGGATTCAATCCTCAACTATACTGTGATAAGACCTGTCCGCTTGTGGGTGGTATTATTGCACAAGGTTTTAGTAAAATCTTAGGGGTTTCATCCCTAAGTGAGTTTTTTAGTGCGGTAATATCCACGTCAATATCCCTGCTCCTTCAGGGTTTGGACATCAATTACTATTTTGTCCAACTTGGCCGCAAGGGCTTCCATCACTTTGGATTCTCCCGGAGTGGTATGGCTCATAGACTCTCGGTCGTACTCGCTATCCTTTTGATTTGTGGCCATGTTATCTACAATTTCTCTAGTCCTCTGAGCACTGAGTAATAAGAAATCACTGCCAGCTATAGCATTTAGGGATTTCCTCTCTGTGGCACACACCTCATTATAGAATGTGGTGATCAGCTTAGGTTCAGAAAAGCCATGATGTGGGCACTTCTGCGGGTAACTGTTAAACCTCTCCTAGGTCTCATGTATGTTCTCTGAGGGTTTCTGTGAGTACCTCATTATCTTGTTCTGACACTTGATTGCTCTTTCAATGGAGAAGAACTTGGAGATAAATGCATTAGTGAGATGCTCCCAGTCGAGAAGACTCCCATCTTGCATACTTGTGTACCACCCCAATGCCTTGTCTCTCAAAGAGAAAGGGAAGCATTGGATGTAGATCTGGGCTATCAGAACTCTATTGATCTTGAAGGTGTTGCAAGTCCTCTTATAAGTTGTGAGATAGTTGTTTGAATTTTCTTCAGTTGTATTCCCGCCAAACCGATTATGTTGTAGTAGCTGGAGGAAAACAGGCTTCAACTCAAAGTTGGTAACATTAAGGGGTTGCACAACCACTAGATTCCTTTCTTCATTTACCCAAACTTGGGCAAATGAGAGTAGGGAGTGAGCTTTCAGAGGTTGCTCAACTATGACTTGTTAGAAAGAAGGATGGCTTGGAAAGGTGAGAAAGTACATGGAATGAAAGAAAAGTGTAAAAGTATTAGTATGTTGTATGCATTATGTGCAGTAAATATTTGTAGTATTATATGCATATGTACAAGGTTTTTGGCAAAGTGCAAGCAAAACTCAAGTTCATAGAATGGTTTTTGTTGCCTATCCCCCACAAAGACGCCAAAAAGTTGACAAGCCATAAATGTGGGTCCAGGAATGGAGTCATGTATATGTTATCACACTTTAGAAATTTATAATACCTGAATGTTTACAACTAGAATAGGGTCAAAATAGTTCAGGGTCGAACACAGGGATAGGAAGAACGTCACTTCAGAACTCAAGATTTTTCTTGTCTAAGTATGTGTTGAATAAGGTCAAAGGATAAGGTTTTGATTATAACAAGAAAGAATTATAAAGAATCAAACAAAAAGCCTATCTTCAAGGGGAGTTACCAGAAGAATCAATGTTTTAAGGTTAGCAATTTTTATAGAGGTTTTGTATATTGGAAACTGAGGAGATAAAACTATCATTAGAGTAAAGCACAAAGGAGGAAATCTTAAGCATAACAAATGGCAGCAGAATACATCTTGCACCCTCTTCTCTCAAAGAGGATGCCTCTAACTATGCACCAATTCTCTCTCTCAAGAGTATTAGACATAGGCTAAAGTAGAAAGATATGTCAGGGCAACCTTGATCCTAGGTACCCTCATAGACCCAGATCAGACCAAGATCTAGAGTTGCATCTCTCTCTCAAAGGAGTCAAAACGAGAAACACAATTCGATAGCTAGTCAAAAGCATGATTCAAACAGAAGAGACTAGAGATCAGTTGTTATAAAGAAATCATCCAACAAAAAGGAACCATACAAAGGACAACATCAGATAAACTCCACAGATTCCATAATCATAAAGGGATAAAAGGTTTAGTTACAATGCAATAGTAAATGAATGTAAAGTACTGAAAAAGGGAAGATAGGTATCGACCTTCTTGATGTAGGAGGTCGATATACATAGCAGCGAACCCCTAAGGTAATGCTAACCCGGTACCGGGCAGGAGCCCTATCAGGATATGACCATGTCAGGTCGTGAACCATGACGGGAAAAGGGTGTATCGGGATAGGACTCCCTACCGGATATGGTCGTGTTGGGCGGCCGACCCTATCAGGCTACACACCATGACAGGTAGGCCATATCGGGTTAGGTATCATGTCTGGTTAGGATATGTGTTGGGTTAGCTTTAACTTAAGTTCTCAGTTCCTCGTGTCGGGCATGGTTGAGCAAGCTGTCTCGAGTTGAAGCCCAGCTAGACCCAACACATTTGTAGTGGCCTTGAAGGTCGTGTCGCTCTGCTGCTGCTACCAAGTCAGATTTTAAGTGAACTCTTCCCGTCCCTCTCAGGTTGGGGTGTGCTCACCTAGTATCGCCCGGCAAGCCTGGGAACTCGACGCATTAGCTCCTTTTATGCTAAGAGTTAGCTCTCATAGGGCTCCGACCAATCCCATCAGTGTCATGTAGCTGCTATTTATAGGTAGCAAATTGTGGGAGTTGTGGCCCTCGTTGGGCCACGTGTCCTTTGTCTACTCTGTTCACATGGCTTTGAGAGAGGGTCAGCACGTCTATCGCCCATCACGGCTGGCGGGGCCGATTCGTGTTGGGTTATGAGTAAATTTCACTGGATCGTGTCAGGTAAAGACTATGGCGGACTGCTGCACCAAGGGGTGGTCATTTCGCGTGATCGACTTCGTCGGTCGACAGACTGTGGTGGGCAAGGCTCTCTGTCGGGTAATAGTATGTAGTTCATCAGGGTTCCCACGCGACACACCCATGTCAGGTTGCTGCCATATCGGGTAGCGATCGTGACGGGTAAAGGGTGTGTCACTTTTCCATTTGATGGGTCGGGGTGGTTAACTTGTTTTGGATGGGCCGATACAGGCCCATTAGCATTCTTTTGGTGGGAAAATAAGAGAAACTCTGCAAAAGATAGGAAATGTTGTCATGAGCATAGTGGGTATTATTTCTATTCAATAAATAAGATAAAATATAGAGGGAGTAAGGTTTGGAGGTAGTTTTGATAGTAAAATATAAGCTCTGACAGCCATAAAATGGGTGTCATCAATACCATTTGTAACACTCGGGCCTGCTACCCTAAGATCCAGTAGAGTTTCAAGAATAACAACTAGCCCCAAACACCACCACTAGCCTTAATTGTGTGTTTTGTTCTCGCTTATGTGCAAGCTGAGATGAACTTCGGGACTGGTCACTCATCCTAGTACTACACTGGTTGAGCATGCTTACCAACATAGTTCTTTAGTGATGGGTTCCCTGAAAAGGAGGTGCACCTTTATGATATGGATAGTCCCATCATTCCTTTTAAGATCATTTTATTTGAGGCTTCAAATTCTGGGATGTTACAGTACATGACTTCTTCATCACTCTAGGAGTAATAATCAAGGAATGAATATGGTTGAGCTTGAAATTGACCTTGAGCTTCAATATGAGGTTTAAAGGTTGAGCGTCAATGAATATCTAGAGCTTGAGTTCGATCCTAAGCTTGCCTTCCTTTTATGGGATGATTCTTTCTTTTCTTCATCATCAATAGTGTTTAGCCTCACTTCATAGGTTTGGAGGTTACATATGAGATCTTCTACTATGAGACATGGGAGGTTTATATACTCCTCTATGGAGGCCAAATTCTTGTCCCAATTATGAGAAAGAGGGTAGAGGATCTTGGCACATACATCTTTGGATTGCATATGCCTTCCAAGAGACACATGATCATTGATGGGAGTGGAAATTTTTTAGTACATTTCGGTTATGTACTCCATCTTTCTTAGTTGGAATATCTCAAGTTGGTGAGTGAGCACGTTGATCTTGGACCCATTTGTTTCCTTTGTTCCTTTGTAGGCGATGAGGAGCTTCTTCCATATATCTTATGCCTTATTTCAAGAAGATATTTGTTTAAACTTATGGGGGGGATCTTGAAGTGGAGGATGCCAATTTATTTATCACATGCAGTCACCTCTCCTTTTAGAACCTTGTAGGGAAAACAACAATCTTCTACATCTTAAAGGTCAATCCTTGTATGTAGAATTGCATCTGCCTCTTCCAATATTGGAAGTTGGAGAATTCAAAGACTAGAGATGGGTGGAGAAACCTCCCTCAAGGTTGAGTGCCCCAATCAAGCTATCACCTATCTTCTCTTACTTGTGGGAGTATTTCATTGGAGAATACATTTCTTTATTACAATATGTACCATCTATGGCTAAACAAGGGGTGAATCAAGCCATAAAAACTTAAAACAAATGTATTAGACCTTCCAAATCAATCTTAACAATAATAACTACTATAGAAAGGTAATCGTAATGTGCAACCCTACCATGAGAGTGATTCATGGACAATTATATGATTGTTACAATAATCTCTTAATACAATGATTGTGTTGTCATACTTTGACTAGAAATCACTACAATGTTGATATGATGATCCTCATACTTAGACTCTACTCAAAGATCTTAGAAAAGTTTCCATAAATGTAGTGATTGGTTGTGATGAAATTCATGATAATCATTGTCAGTTATGTCAAATGAATCTATCCCTTCTATATAATGGGAGAAAAATCATAGGACTCTTGATAAGTGAAACTAGAAAATATTTATTTTTCTCATGTAAGTTAGTATGTGATACCCATATAATACACATCTTTATAGAGTACTTGTATATCAAGGAATTTGGAATGAATATGTTGAGCATGAATTTTTCTATGGCAAAGGATAGTACAATATGGTAACATTGGTCATTCATAACTGTGTTGTATGATGAATCCTACTTCTCGGATAGTAGTTATGTACACTAAATGCTACTAGTTTCTTATGAGTAGTACTATTAATGGTTATATCAATTGCTAATACGGATGTGTGGGACAAACCCTAGTCGATGGTCCTGGCTGGGAGAGGAGACGGCAGAAGCCATGGTCGTGGCCGCGGTGGCCGTCAAGGAGGTAGGGGAGGTCACTCCACCGAAGGACATCATCCCCCATCGCAACCCACACTGCCTAACAACACTTTGATCCAGGAAGATACCCCAAGCGGGGCTCATGCTATGAGAATCGACGGTGCATCGGATAAGGCGTCGATGGACTCCAACAACCCGGGAACCCCACCCAAACTCTCGTATGCGGCTTCGACGTCTGGAGAGGACCCCCGTGTGCCCCAGACCATTAAACGTGTATCGCCGGAAACCCTAAAGCCAGAAGACATCTCTGTTGATCGCAGTGGTGCCATCCCCACCATCATGGTGAACCTCGCGGTCCTTCAGCCACTCCTAGAGCCTTGGAAATTCATGGTGATCATGAAAGTCATCGGCATCAACATCGGCTTCTAGACCCTCATCAATCGTTTGCATGCTCTTTGGAACCCGTCTGAGATGTTTCGGGTCATTGACCTGGAGCTTGGTTACTACATCATCCAATTGGCTAATCAATCTAACTTCATTGCAGCGATGACGGGAGACCCCTGGACAATCTTCAGAAACTACTTGTCCGTGCAATCATGGACGGCGGAGTTTCGACCCTCTACTGCCATCCTGAACAAATTAGTAGTATGGACGAGAATACTGGACCTTCTAGTCTATCTTTTCCAGAATCATTTGCTAGCTAGCATCGGTGATCTCATTGGGAAGACCATCAAGGTTGATGAAACAACCATTGTGGGATCTAGAGGGATGTTTTCTAGAGTCGCAGTAGAGGTGGACAGTACCAAACCACTCCTCCCGGTGATCATGATCAATGGCGAACAGTTCCGCATTGAATACGAGAATATGCCCACAATCTGTATGAGGTGTGGATGAGTTGGACACGCTGACAAAAATTGTGCGTTTGTCCCTTCGTTCTCGACTCCAAGGGTGTCCTCCTCCACGACCCAACCGGTGGTGGCTATCACCCCATACTCGCCGGCGATTCATGCCAAGAAACCTGAGCGCAGGAAACCCACAAAGAAAACCCCGCCACACTCCAAGGACAAAGAAGTGCACCAAAGTGAAGACACCCCTGCACCTCAAAGCCACGAGACTACAAATGATGGCTGGGAGACAGTAACGTCCAAGAAGAATAAGAAGAAAGCAACAAAAAAGCCTGTTACAGTGCAGGCCAATCCGCTATCCGAGAAAGGGCAATCCGCCAAGATCTCTCAAGATAAGAAGGACACCGTAGTCGTGCTTGTGGATAACGAGACATCCGTGGGACGAGAAAGTGACGACCCCCCGTTCCAATTCAACAGTGGCACTACTGCCATGGAGCAACTCACACCCTCCTTCAACTGGGGGGACAAGGGGAGCACCCAAAAGGGAGTTCTCCTACGGAACCGTCATGTGGTCTACCAGCCAGTGATGACCAGTCCAGGAAGGGAAAGAAAGAAGGGCAAGATCGCCCAACACCTTGCCCAAGCCAATAGTACCAGGGAATCCCAACGCATCCTTCAATTCAATGAAAACTAGGCCATGGATGATGACCAGGCCAACAATGGCGGCCAAGTAGTAGGGCTTGTCGCTGCTATCAACTAACTTCTCAAGTTTCTGAATGTCGAACATTCTCTGCTGCAATGTTCAAGGGGCCAAATCAGACGACAAGATTAGGCTTCTAAGGGAATACAAATCTTTATATAAACTCCATATCATTGCACTTGTGGAGACAAGGTGCAGCGGCTCCACTACTCTTGACACCATAAGAAAGTTGGGCTATTCCTTTTCTCATTGAGTGGAGGCTCTTGGCTTTTCAGGTGGTATCTAGATCCTCTGGGATCCTAGACATTGTGACATTAATATTCTGCTCAATCATCGACAACTTATCCATTGTCAGGTGAACAATAGATGGCTCCTTACTGTGGTTTATGGGAGCCCTAACCCCGGTAAAAGACCATTGCTTTAGAAACGGCTACTGGAGATTTCTCAAAGTGTTCAGCATGCTTGGGATGTGGTAACCCTACAGAGAAGAAAGGAAGCAGGTATTTTGATAAGAGAGCATCCCAACAGTTCAAGGACACCCTTCTTGATATGGGCCTTGCAGACATCAAACCCAAAGGCCAGTTCTTCACCTTCAAATGACTGCAACTTCACAAGAGGCTGGATAGAGTCGTTGCCAATGATGCCTGGCTGAGTATAGACAGTGGACACACTATCACGGTCTTGCCCAGACTCTACTCGGACCACAACCCCATCCTCATCAGTAGCACTATCACCAATAAAGTAACCAGACAACGCTTCTACTCCAAGGCTAGCTGAAAGCTGTCTCCGGATTTCAAAACTGAACTTCTTCCGCAATGGAACACCGATCTCACTTTCCATGAAGCGTTCCAGCCCTTCCAAGCGGCTGTTGTCTCCTGGGAGTCCAGCAGATGCAAAGCAAAGAACAAGGAGAAGCTTTCCACCTTGTGCCAACTCGATAAGTGTCAGGTAGACGCTAACCTATGCTCATCTGTTTCTAACGATATCAAAACTATCCTTCTACAAGAAAAGTATCATCAAATCCTTCTGCGAGAGGAGATGGACTGGCGCCATAAATCTCACATCTAGCGGTTGAAGGAAGGAGACGGTAATACTCATTATTACCAAACCTATGTTCGAGCTCGAAGACTTGGGAGCAAGATCACTCGTCTGCGTACAGAATCAGGTGAGTGGATCACGGAACCAAACACGATCAAGGCAGCCCTGCTCCACTACTTCCAAACCTTGACATCTTCGGCTCCTATGGCGACGGCGACAATGGCTGCCATTGTCAACTATATCGGGGAGTTCCCTGGTATTAGCCCACAGTCTAGTAACTTTCTAGCTTGCATGTCGGGACATGAAGAAATCAAACGTGTGGCCTTCTCCATGGCGCCTAATAAAGCCTATGGACCGGATGGTGTTCACACGGAGTTCATTCAAACTAACTGTTCCACTGTTGGGAGATCAGTTGTGAAAACAATCCAGAAGGCCTTCAATACTGGGACAGTTGAACCTGCAATGGCGAATGCTTTAATGGTGCTGATTCCTAAAATTCACCAACCTCAAAGATGTGCCGACTATCGCCCTATATCCTTGAACAACACCTGCTATAAACTGATATCCAAAGTGATCGTGGAGCGTATGAAGCCCCCAATCCCTGCTTGGGTTGCTGAAAACCAATCTAGTTTCATCCCCGGGCGTCACAATACTAGTAACATCCTCACTATGCAAGAAGTCATCCATTCTATGAGGAATAAAAACTCCAAGAAAGCACAAGTCTGTATCAAAATCGACATGTCCAAGGCGTTCGACAGAATGAACAGACAGTTCATCAAAGACACCTTAACCAAAGTTGGACTGCCCAACAACTTGATCAACCTGATCATGGATATCATCTACAGCGGCTCCATGTCTATTCTGTGGGAAGGGGAACTACTTCCACCATTCCAACCCTCTCTTGGAGTTCGTCAGGAAGATCCAATAAGCCCCTATGTCCTCATTCTTTGCATGGAAAGGCTAAGCCAGGCCATTACCCATGAGGTGGAAACAACCAAATGGAAACCGATCACACTCTCTAGAGGAGGCACAAAGCTGAGTCACATCTTTTTCGCAGACAACATCATGTTAATGACCGAAGCATCCAGATCTCAGGCAATAGTCATTGATGCAGTCCTGAGGAATTTCTCTGCTGTCTCCGGCCAAGAGATATCCAAGGAGAAATCACGCTGTTTCTTTTCTCACAATACGCCCAGGTCAGCACGGCTATCCTTATGTAATAAACTTGGCATCACCCGCACCGACGACCTGGGGAGGTACCTGGGTGTTCCACTGCTCCATAATTGACTGAATCAATCAACTCATGAGAGTATAGTTGCAACGATGATGACCGTATAAACAGTTGGACCGATAAACAACTGTCCCTAGCTGGAAGGATCACCCTCGCCAAATCAACTCTACAAGCCATCCCGGCCTATGTGATGTAGTCTGTTAGAATCTCCCCAGCCATTTGTGATAAAATCAATCGCCAGATTAAAGATTTTATCTGGTCAGGAGGATGTGAACACAAGAAGCTCTCTCTAGTCTCTTGGAGGAAAATCACCTCACCGAAGAATCATTGCGGACTTGGCCTTAAAGATGCTCGAGACCTTAACGAAGCACTCATGTTGAAGAACGTATGGAACTTCCTAAACAACCCTGACTTGTTGTGGGTACGAGTCATGAAGGAGAAATATATGCGATAGGGACACCTTATGAACAAGCCCTGTTCACGTGCTTGGTCCTTTATCAAGAAACACCTTCCCAAACTAAAAGAAGAATGTGGCAGAATTGTGAACTCAGGCACTGATGTGAATCTTTGGGTTGATCGCTGGATCACCAGCCTCCACCCCCAAGACATCGATCTGTCCTGCCAAGTGCCACAAGGACTTGAAGACCTCACTGTCAGCTCCATGGTCCAAACCGACGGCTCCTGGGATAGAGACTTCATCAACATGTATATATCTCCTACTGTGTTCCAGGTGATACAACATATCGCACCACTGGTTCCCTCCTCCGGCCCAGATAGTTGGGAATGGCCACATGAAGATGATGGCTTACTGCGATCCAAATCTGTTTATGCTTGGATTAGGCAGGATAAAGATGTTAACATACCCGGGAAATGGGAAATAATCTGGTGCTCCAAGGTCCCTGAGCGGATCAAGGTCTTTGCCTGGCTTCTCCAACACAAAGCTCTGCTGAACAATGTGGAAAAACTCAGGCGGCATATTGAAGTGGATGTGACTTGCTCAGCTTGTCAAAATGCTGCGGACACCTTGCTTCACAGCATCAGGGACTGTCCGATCATCAAGCCTATATGGCATGGCCTCCCTATCCATCCAGGGTTCTTTGAGCTCGATGAGGATGCCTGGATTGAATCCATCTTGGAAGGGAATATCCTCTTTATTGTGGCATGTTGGCACATATGGCAGGTCTGGAACTCGCTTATCCATGATAGAAAGCAGCCCCGTATTGACTCCTGTATCGCCTTCATCAAAGAACAAACTAATACAATTGCTTCTGCTCTGCATGCAACAAATGAAGCTACCGTCTGCAATGCTCCCACTCCAATTTTCCATCTTCAACACTCATCCTTCTACGCCTTCACGGATGCAGCCTTCCATCATAGCTCTAAAGAAACTGGATATGGTCTCCATATTGTCAACAATACTGGAACATGCATGCTCGGCCTTGGCTGCCATTCATACGCCTATTCACCCCTTGATGTTGAACTGCGGGGCATTCAACTAGCAATAAATATCTGCAAGAACAAGGGCTTCCTGCCAGTCACAATTCTATCCGACTCCCAGAAAGAAGTAACCTTGGTGACAAGCAATCTCCCTTCGGCACCAAGAATAGAACCAATTTGGAGATCCATCTGAAATGAACTGAGTCTCAACACAGGCGTCAAGATTCAGTTCATTCCCTGTGCACTGAATGCTATTTCAGATGCCCTCACAAAACACACTCTTTCATCCTTAATGTCTTTTCAATTTACTTCTTCTAAGCCTCCTTGGCTTAGAAGAAAGAAATTAGATAGAGACAAAGGTGGAGACTAACATCTCTAGTTCATCTTCAAGCACTTAGTTGGCTAGCATATATCATGCATTGAGTTTGTTTTGGATGAGTGATTTCATCAGAAAAATAAGTTTTGTGGAAAAGGTATCTTGTATGAAAATGAGTGTTATCCCAACAATAAGCCATCTATGAAATATTGTGTTCCATTACAGGATGCAAGCCATGCAACATGACATTTTATGGCATGCCATCAGTTGTAGAATAACATGTTCAGTCATAGGAAGCTTGAAGGTCAAAAGTAGAGCAAAATTGATTTCCAATATAAACTTGGAATTGGTGACATTGTGCCGTGAAATGAATCATTTTTCCACAAACATTCATATATGTATTTTACAGTCTAACACTAAAAAATTAGGATTGTAAATGTATCTATATATGAGTTTTGGACTATTTCATATGCCACAATAAATTCTCGATCCATAAAGACTAGAAACAAACATATTGGATGGTCCATATATACATCATGACATTCAAGTTATATCTTTACCTTTTCTACATATAATATAAACTTATAACCTTAATCTAATATTGGTGCATTAGATGGATCTTGCTTGAAGGATTCTTGAGTTATACCCCTACTGTGTTTCCTATCCCAAAAACTAAATAATGGTACCATATTTATTTTTGATGTTCTTTTTTTGACTTCCAACTTCGAATCAAGTTACTATTTTTTGATGATATTGAACACATTTCTTGTATGATAAGCATTAAATAATGTTCAAATGTTATTATTAAGAGTGCTTAATAAACATCACCATGATAATATATGATATGATAGTATATAAAATCCAATGCAACACCTCAAAAATGGTCATTTTGATGTGTGATGCACGGATGTGGCAAAAATATCATGTATTATGTTGTTTCAAATTGCATGTTATTGATTGTTTGTAATCAAAAACTTGGATTGCATTTCATGCACAGTTACACTTCCTTATGTACATTTCCTATCTAATTCTTCTCAAATGTCACTTGAGATTTCTCTTATATATTATGTAATATATATGATAGACTAGCACATGCGATATCAAAGATGGAGGATATAAACAATATGCATGTAGAAAAATCATCAATCATGTTGGATTGTTCATGGTGGTCGATCAAGTTAGAATAATTCAAGACATAGGATTTTTCATTTTATTTGTTCAAATGATGTAATAAACCCCAAATGTCCTAGATATTCCATCTTCTTGGATATGTTATTTTAGTGGTCCATAATAATTGTATTTATCTTTATTTGATTGTGATCTTGGTTTAATATGCAATATATAATATATACATATGTGGCAATTGTATATGCATATCCACTATGCTAAGTCCCTCATTAAGCATTAAGCTTAAGATGACATCCAACTTGTGATAAATATCAAGGACTCTATCTATTAATGATACTTCCAATTAAAAATGTATTATCTATCTTGTTGAGGAGTTAGGCGAATGTGTGGGTCTATCAAAGTAGAAAACAATGGTTTTAAGCTGTCAGATTCAACTTAACCAGAAAATCTTAATAGGATTAAGTGCCTAGATGCATGCAAAATGGGTGTTCAGTAAAATAGAATTTAACAATGGTTATTAACTAAACATCTACAGGTTGTATCTGGTACAATTGAAGAGACACCTATCAGTGTAGAATAATCATATATGTAACATAAGTCGTGGTTTAGAATTTGCAATATACTCAAAACAAATTTTATTTTTCTAAATTTTACTTTATATTCCAGTTTGATTTGTTCAAGATAAAGTAGCAAGCCATCATGAGCTATAGGTTGCACTTGCAGAAAGTATTTCACAATGTAGCAATTATAAAAATATGCAAAGTAGGCATGTTCAATTTATTTTTATCCAACTATATTTTGATTTTGAAAAGCAATCACATCGGAATTCTATATTTTGATCTAAGTGGATCTGGTCTTACCACCTTTATTGGAAAAAATACTCCTAATATTTATATTATAGTTGCATTTTCTTACAATTATGTCAATAAATACGTAAATATGAACAAATCTCATATAGGGGTTCTACAATTGCTAAATTAGTCCTTCATAATTACATCATAGTAGCATTGGTTAGAAATGAAGTTGCACGCACACACTATATGTGAGGGGGGGTGTTAATGTGTGTGACTTTTTAAAAAATTGGCGATTCATTCATCTCGTCGCCTGGGTTCGAACTCATGACCTCTCGGTGTTATACCATCACTTCTACCACCGGGGTGCCACTTCATTGGTGTTAATGTGTGTGACTTTATTTCTCACCAATGCTACTATGATGTAATTATGAAGGACTAACTTTAGCAATAATTATATGTATACATACATATATATGGGGCATTCATTCATTGCCCAGGGGTAGCTATCTGCTCCAAAATTGGTTACTTTCTCTGGTGTTTTTTACTTTATACATGTACAGGGTTATTTTACCTTTCAAACTATTGCTTTTCATGCATAGATAGTTACATTTGTAACATATGTAACAAATATCCAATTAAATATTTATTCCCAAAATTTTCTTGTCTATTCTACATGATTTTCCTAGTTTAGTTGAATAGTTACTTTTTGGTCAACGTAAATACTTTTTTTTGTCTAGAGAGTTACTTTCTCGACCAAGTTGTTACTGTTTGGGTGGCACGGGTAGCAAATTCCAGAGTAACCGTGCGGTTTTAAAGATAAGCCCATATATACATACATAGACATTATATATATATATATATATATATATATATATATATATATCATGAAGTCTAATACTAATGAAATTCATTGTTATTGAATAAGATAATTGTCGTTTTATCTCCCTTTCTGTCTAGATGGTGTACCATAACATGTTATCTAAATACTTAATAGAAACAATAAAATGTAAAGGATTTTAGATGCAATCTTAATATAAGATCAAGGGTCTTTCTTGAAATGTTAAGATGAGAGAGATGTGGGTGCAAGAAAAGATTGATTAATAGTTACTATTAAAAGATAAGAAGGAGACTAGAATCCTAGGAAATGGAAGGATGAGGGAATTTTGATAAGGAGTTAGGAAACTAGTACTCATGGAAAAATTAGTTATATAATATTCTGACAAGTGTTTGACATTGCCAACCTTGTGGTGCAATGAGATGGACTCCCATATAAACTGTTTCGATGAGAAAGTCACGAAGGAGGCCCTTAAATAATAAAAATAATATGGATAGAAAGTATTTTCTAATCTTTTGTTCAAAACATCAGTTACTAGATATTACAAGTTGTTTGTGCCTACTTTTTCTCTAGCCTTGCAATCAATGTTGACCAAAATTAGTACTAAAAATGGTATAGAGGAAGAGATAACACATGTAGAGAGGGATTTCTAAAACTAAATAGTTTGGGAAAATGTGTACATGTTGTTGTGTATTGTTTGTGTATATGATTCCTTTCATGGAGATGATAGAGTTGGCCATTTTGTGGTTGAGTGTTTCTAATGTGTTACCTTTCTATATAATCAAATGCAAGTATATAGGTGGGGTGGGATGCTTACACCTTGACATGTGATTGAAGGAGGAATGAGGGAGGGGAATGGACTGTTGACTTGTATAAATTGGAGATGGAAACAAAAGATTCTCATGAATTAAGGAGACAATGTTAAGATAGTAGAGACCATGTTGCTCACCAGTTTTGTTTTTTGTCCGTAGTTCCTAAAAAATGAAAAAAAAATATCATATATAAGAGCAAAAAAGTGAAGAGACTTTATTATCTAGCCACTAGACAACAAGCTGATAACAAAGTTTGGAGTATGCAAGACAATATCAAGAGACAAATACTTGGTCAGAGAAACACTTCAAAGACTTGTAATAGGAGATAGAGAGTATTCTGTTATTTTATCATGATAGGGTATTTCTAGAGGTATTATAGTGTGAAATAAGGAAGCATGTCTAGTTATATGAGAGGAAGCACCAAAATCTACAATAAAATTATATTGGGTCATAGAGGAAAGAGCATGAATGCCGACAACTACATGTACAACTATGGTTGTTTGAGAACTAGATGGCTGGAATGAGGGATTCACAGATAGAGATATAATATGATCTTATACTTCATGTATTATAACCACATCTAAAGAATAATCAACATCAACAAGATTGACTTAAGTCTTGGGACTTTCATTAGGATACACAAATTTCACCCAACACCGGTCAAAAGTATGATTTGACTTGTGGAAATGATCATAGAAGTAATGGATATGACCACCAGTCTCAAACCCAAGACCACAACCTCAAACTATCCCCCTTCCACTATATCCACTATGAAGACATCGTCTAGGGCCAGCTAAAGCTCAGGCATCAGTTATAGGGATTTTTTTTTAAATCATGCCAGGAGGTACTTATATTCATCCTACCCTCCTCATGTAAGAAAATTGTTGATCAATAAACATACCACTTGTGAAATATAGTTCCAACCTCCCCCTAACAAACATGTTCAAGATAACTAACCTCAAGACATACTACAAAACCAAGCTATCTATCTATGTATTTATCCATTGAGTGTGTTTAAATAGTATACAATGTCTATTCAAAATGAAAAACCCCTAATCTTCATGGGTAGGTACAAAGATTTTCTCATAAAAGATAGCATTATCAATAGTCCCCATTTTCCAATGGCATGAGAAACCCAAATGACAATCTTCGTCATGATATTAAATCGATAGGAGCTCATTTGTCTTCTTCACTATCTCCCAACTGATGTGGGTTGTCTGTCATGGCTTGTTTTCCCCCAAGCAATCTTTATCATTAGAATTGAGTCAAACTCAATCACAGTAACATCTAGGTTATGATCATTAATTGTTTATAAAGTAATCACTAGGGCATGCACACAAGCTTCCTCATCTATGATAAGCATCATCCCAAACTTGTAAGCAAGAATGATTTGTCCTCATATATCCCTAACAATACATGGATTCAATCTCCTCCTATCCTTCATGGGATGATGATTAGACCCAACGGCTATATATAGCTTTGAATTTGATACATCTAGAAGGGACCATTTGGTCAAGGAGATATATCTGATCTTGAACTTTGGGGTGGGACCCCTTGTGCCTCCAGTATGTGGTGCAAATCCCAATCAACCTGGGGCCCCAACAACTTCTTCTTGACTGTAATATATATCCTTCTTATGATTTGTTTCCTGACCCTTTGAGTGTGAATGGTAGCTCCATAATTGATATATGCTTATTTTCCACCAGATCGACCAACAAATCATGGGGGGGAGATAGGAATACAACATGCTTGTCTGATCATTCTAGGATACCTAGGACTAAAACTTTGTGATGATGTCCTAAAGAGAAGTAGGAAAAATTCAGTCGGATTGTAGTATAGAAACATGCTGCATAAAGCACTGTGACCATCACACTATGTACACACAAGAGTGCCCTAGTTTCTTGGCTTGATTCGTTGCAGTAGATGTAGGCCAATGAAATGGGAATTTTCTAGTGCTAAAGATTATCATCCACAAATGCTAAATTCATGATCCTCCATATTACGTTGTTGGATTTATATAGGGGTGTCTTTGATCCACATTCATCTCCTCTCTCCCCTGATGCTCCTGCTCATTTTAGATTTTTTTTCAACATGGTGGTGAAGACTCAGTCAACATTCAAATCCCATCAAAACAACTTCTTCATGGTCGAGATAGCATGGCCATAATTCAAGATGTAGTTCACTCTTGTTGTTAGGACAAAATTCAGCACCAAAGAATTCCAGTTCCCATTCTCATTCCAAAAGTCAGCGGCTTGAAGTCCATTACGGTACGCCAAACTCCACTATTGGTATGTATGCCCAGAGAGCCAATCATATGATGATTGCAAAGGCATAACGTGTAAATGATTTGATTAATAATAAAGGCAATCTTGTATTTATTATATTTTATTCAATTATGAGATAATAAAGTTACATAATAAATGTCTAAAGAATGATATTACTTAATGACATATGTCTTCGGGTTGAGGACCTAAAAAATGAAATCATACAGATGTTAAGAGTATAGACATTCTTATTGTGTTTCTAATTGTTTGTTATTGTGGAAGGCATATATACAACAATAACATTTAAGACTAGACTGTGTATTGGTTGATCACAGAATCTTATTAGTCATGATATATGATATCAAACCAAAACATAGATACTTGTTAGAGAAAAGTGCATTAGAAAGACCTACCTTGAGAGTGATACAACAAAACCATAGAATGGTAGTCAAAATAAGCTCTCATAGTTATGGTGGTGATTGTGGTTCTTAGTCCTGAAACAACTACACTCATCAGATGTTGTTTTATGTACTTTTTCATCATCAAACATGACCCTGAATAAGGGTTTCAGTAAAGGTGATGCTCAAATTCATTATGACACATGGGGATTGACCATGAGTGATGCAGATAGGATTTATCCCTCCTATAAGAGTATGATATCCTGGCCACTTGATAAGTGAGACTGAGAAAAGCATGGCCATGCGCATGTGAATCAATATATGATTGTTAGTTCACATATATCTCAACAGTCTACTCAAGTTCAATGAACATGGATTGAATGTTGAAGAGGATGGCAATTCCCTTCCTTGAGTTTAATCTAGATATCAGTGACAAAGGAAATATACATTCACTATAACACCAATCAAGAGTCTTAGGTTGAAGTTGTTCTCCAACTTTCCGAATTACTTGGCTAGAAATGATGTCTTTCTAGATGTCAATCATTACTTGAAATATCATAAATTAGATATGGACATTCACTGCCAATGTAAATTGGGACCTATAGGGTCACACACATTGTAATGCACTTGGAATAGAAGTTCATTCATTAAATGGTGTTAATTTAAACAACATTGGAAATCTGCACCCTGGAATGATGCTTGAGCAAGTGAACCGATTGACTCAGGTTCATTACAGGATGGGCTCAGGATGTGAACTGGTCATTTGGTTGATAAATGAGATTGGATCAAGGATTGATGTTGAAGTCATGTTGTGCATCTATTGAATATTAATTGCTAAAACAATTGCGATTGGGAAACATGATGAAATTCTAGCTGCAAGGCTTGGGTCTTTGGCAAAATATTAGAGATCTCTGCTCCCCAGCTCACATGTATCATTCTTAACAAGGGAGAATTTGATTTTCTCCCCTACTTTATGGCTCGTCATCATGACGTTTACTCCAAAATCTACAATGTGGGAATGTTTTGGGCCGACATCACTGGACTTCCACCCACAGTGTCAAACAGCCTTAACGTATCCAGTATTAAAAACCCAGTGGTCCACTATCTTCACTAAATATTGGCTCACACCTTGTTCGACAGGGAAGGTGCTCAGGGTGTTGTGACTCTTTCAGACCTCTACACCTTGTGGTGTCTTCTGCACAACGATCCATACAACTAGGGCACTGCTATGATCGATCATCTAAACTATCAGGCCACCCACACCACTTCTTCCTCTTATTTCATTCGTCATATAGTCACCTATATCATGCTTGTTTTAGGCTACACTCATATCTCATTCCTGTCGCTGACCCTAAAGAATCTGCTGATTGACCATGCATACTTGAAGGGGTGTATGTTCCTCTATTTGGGTGCCAATGGAGTCTACTACTTTCTCTATAAACACTCCCAGGTCATTCTCAAGCTTCCACAACATCCTAGGTTTGTTGCCTCCAACCTAGTTTTTGGGTTGTCACATCTCTGAGCACATATTGTGTGGTTCCTTCAGGAGCATCCCAATGCACAAGTCATCCCTGAGCCCACGTCCCATAGGAGGAGTGTCTCCTTGGAGGCACATGCCTGATGCGACTGGACCACCAACTCCGCCATCACGATGCTGCACCAGATGACACTGAGGCACTAAGGAAGGCCCTGAGGAGCCTTACAGATTTTATGAGACTTGTAATTAGTTGGAGGAAATCCAACACAAATATTAATGCCAAGGTCACCAGCCCAATCACATGTACCTGATGCAGCACTCCCATGAGTCATCACATGTGCACCAAGGCCACTACGATGCTAGCCGACCCCAATATGAGGAGTATGGGGCCCATCAGCCTACCCTAACCCGAACTCCTCGTATTGAGGAAATGACTACTACAATCCTCCATCATCTTCTCATTTCCCACCACCAGAGTGATTTTCTTCCCTCCATCTCTGATCTATGTTTTTCTTGGGACGAGTAAAAATCTAATTCTACACTACTACAAAAATGGCTTATAACGTCACTTTTAAAGGTGTCGGTTGTAAAATAACACTGAAGCCTAAACCATAAAGCGTCGGTTAAATGAAAAAACTGACATCTATATTTGAAGGGCGATCAGATATAGGTATCGCTTTTATTTAGCATCGGTTCCTTAATAAGAAACTGACGCCTAAAATTAACCGCCAAATACAAATTTTCCAGTGAAAAAAATTACCTCCAAAAGTTAACATACAACGTCGGTTGTTAAGAAAAATGTCTGTGATAGCATCATTGGTACTCTATTAAATATACCAGGTAAGACTAAAGATGGGATAAAATCCAGACTGGACCTACGTGAAATGGGAATAAGGTCAGAATTAACAGAATTACGTGAAATGGGTAATAAAAGAACATACTTACCTCCCGCTTGTTACACGTTATCTAGAAAGGAGAAGAAAACTTTTTGTGAATGCTTGGTAAATGTTAAGGTGCCAAATGGTTACTCATCCAACATCCGTAGATTGGTATCAATGAAAGATTTGAAGTTGGTAGGTCTTAAATCTCATGATTGTCACACTCTAATGCAACAAATATTGCCCGTGGCAATTCGATCTATATTCCCGAAGCATGTAAGGTTTGCAATTACGAGACTTTGTTTCTTTTTCAACAGTCTATGCAGCAAAGTTATTGACCATGATACTCTCGATAATTTGCAAAGAGAAGTGGTTGTTACCCTATGTCATCTTGAGATGTATTTCCCTCCTTCGTTCTTTGATATCATGGTACATCTTGTTGTCCACTTGACTAGGGAAGTGAAAATGTTGGGACCAGTTTTCTTGCATTGGATGTATCGCTTTGAACGATACATGAGCATTTTTAAAGGTGATGTTCGAAACCGTTATTGGCCTGAAGGGAGTATTATTGAAGGTTGTGGCGAGAGAGGTTATGGATTTTTGCAATGACTTTCTCAGTGGTAATGACACTCCTGATATTGACAAGAATTTTGAGGAGGGCAAAGGAATTTTGGGATCACGGGTGAAAGTAATCAGCCGTGAGCAGTTGGAACAAGCTCACTTGTATATTTTACAGAATATGGATGAAGTGAGTGTTTATATCGAGGAACATACCAATTTCATAAAGAGACAACATCCTCGAGCAAGTTCAATGTGGCTTGCTAGAGAGCATAATAAGACTTTTACTAAGTGGTTTGAAGATAAAGTCTTACATCAACTATCTCAAACACCAAATGATATTACAGAAACTATCAAATGCCTCGCCTTTAAACCAAAACCGAATGTTATGTCTTATGAAGGGTTTGACATTAATGGATTCACATATTACACAAAGTGCCAAGATGATAAGAGTGTCGTCCAAAATAGTGGGGTCACTCTTCAAGCGTCGACTATGTACTTTGCAAGTGCAAAGGATAAGAGTCCACGTGAAGCTAAAATGTCATATTACGGTGTCATTGAAGACATTTGGGAGTTTGACTACATAGATTTCAAAATTCCGCTCTTTAAATGTAATTGGGTTGATAACACCAAAGGAGTTATAGTGGATGAATTGGGTTTCACTTTAGTGAACTTTGAAAAGATTGGCGAGAAGGCTGAACCATTCATATTGGCATCACAGGCAAAACAAATATTCTATATCGATGATCCTGCAAATGATAAATGGTCAGTTGTTCTTCATGGTAAAAGACAGTTCATTGAAGATCCTATAGATGAAGAAGAGTACTATGATAAGTATGATGACTCCAGTCCATTCTCAGTTGGGTTGCCAACTCCACAAAATATTGAAGCTAATGATGACTTATATGTGCGCGGAGATCACAATGAAGGATTGTTAATTGATAAAAGATCACAATTTTAGAGACATGTATGTTTATACAAATGCTAAATGTTTTCCTTTTTCTAGTTTATACAAATGCTAAATGTTTGCCTTTTTCTAGTTGATACAAATGCTAAATGTTTGCCTTTTTAATGTCATTTTCAGATGGCTGACCATGATGAGAATGATGTCCATGATGAGCATGAAGTCCATGATGAGCATGCTGTCCATGATGAGCATGGCGAGGATACCAATGTAAGTTCTAAAAACATATCATGTATTTCTATAAAATTCATTATCTTCTAGTTATGTCATATATCCTATATTTCTATATTGGCCTAATTCAGTGTGTTTCTTTTTTGTCAAATTTTAGGTTGATGATGCACAGGTACCCACTGAAGCAATTGAGCAACTTGATGCGCATCAACAAAAACTTAACAAGAAAAGGGGTATCACTCTGTTGAAAAAGTTAATTGCGCTGAGTGGCAGTGGATCCAAATTGGTTGTGGAGTTTGATAATGGAGGGAATGCAATTGGAGTGAACCGCAATAATTTTATAAATTATCTTGGGGTTGTCACTCGAAGCCATTGTGGTGTTAAGTATGATAATTGGCATAAAGTTCCTCAGGCGAAGAAAGACTTGATATGGAAAGATTTATGCGTGAGTTATTATTATTTGCAATTCTATTTTGTAGATTACAAATTCTATTATTTGCAATTCTATTTTTGGATACTAGTTAATAACATTTCTATTTTACAGAATCTGTTTGCATTGGATGAGATGTTGCATCGTAAAAGTGTGATGCAACGCGCTGGAAAGATGCTTAGGAATTATAGGACAAATCTGAATAGAGAATACATAAAAGAGGGTGATAAGAAGAAGAAGTCAGCCCTTGAACAATGGAACTTCTTAGACAAAGAAGATTGGGACAATTTTGTTGCTTCAAGAAAATCTGAAGAATTCAAGGTATTAGGGGTCACTCCCATTTTAATTAATATACATTGAATTCACCTATTCAAGATTAACATTTAGTGCTACTAACCTAATTATAAATGTGCATACTAACTAGGCCCTCAGTGACGCACAAAAAGCAAGGCGTGCACTGAATGTGCATGACCACACTATGGGTCCAAAAGGCTATGCAAGCGTTCGCCAAAGACTACAGGCGGAGTCTGCGGCTACTCAGGATGTTACTCGTACTCAGGAGTCTGCCACACCCATGCCTCACCATGATATCTGGATAGATGGCAGGCAAAACAAGAATGGTTAAATAAAGAAGCCCGTAACTGCTGAGGCGGCTGCAAAAATGGTAAAATACAACTCTTAGAGCTATCATTTGAATATTGATTATTTGTGGTGTTAACTTACCAATTTCTATTTATGGTGATTAGCGGGAGTTGTACGAGCAGAGGAAACAAGGCACGTTCATCCCTCAGGGCACAAGGGATGAATTGACAGTTGCTCTGGGTAACCCAGAGCATCCTAGATGTGTTAGAGGTGCCGACGCTGGTGTGGGCATCAAAGCATTCTTTGGGCCATCCCAACGCAAACCCAGAGCGGGACTTTCTCAAGAAGAGGTATCCTATTCTTTTTTTAGAATGTTACTGCAAAAGGAAATTCATTAATAAGAAGCTAATGTTTGTTTTATCCATGTATAGGAGAATAAGAGAGTCGAGGATATAGTTGCTAAGAAGATCAACGATGTAGTTGCTGAGAAGGTCAAGGAAGAATTGTTGCGGTGGCAGGCATCTCAGGCTTCCAATTAGCCTATGGCGACCCACTCTTCTCCTGGTGCACAGACTGCGAGTAATCCTGGAGACCCATCGCCTAACACGTCTGATGTAAGTATTGTTTATGACATTGTAGCTAGTCTTTTCAAGATGATATGTTTTCAAGATGATATGTATATATGTATAACATTCTTTACGTAAATTTGTAGGCATTGAAGCCATGCCGCTTAAGAATGCAAGACTATGTTGTTGCAGAGGCGCAGGCTTACCAGTCCCTTCTTGGGGCAACGTTTCATGGGACTCCAATGCCGCAGGGCTACATTCGTGTGAGCCCGATACATGTATTACCCGATTGGAGGGAAGTTGTGTTGCCATATGCCCACCCAGATATTGATAGACTTGGTGAGGCAGAAGGCGGGGTCATATTGTGGCCCAAAGCAGATGTCGTCTACACGACTGAAATTGTAAGATAAATTTACATTGATTTAGACTGTTAATGTGTATATATGATGTCAACTGATCTGAAATTATATATACATGTTAAAAAGAAGACACCAGGAGCACCTAGGCCTCCACCTCCACTTCCCGCATTACCAACTTGGGTTCCAACTGACCTAACATACCCGTTAGGTCCTGCTTGTAGGGGAATGGCATGTTGGCTACGGGCACATAATATACATTGCCCTATAATTGTTTCTTTAGATGCAGATTATGCAGGTCAATCATACGACAACTCTTTATTTATACAAGATATTATTGAGCTGTTTATGTATGATTGGCTGAATACATCAATGATAGAGACATGGATAAGGTGAGATCTTGTTTATACATCCATATACCTTGTGTAAGATCCGGTGATCTGGTTTCTTATATATTAATGCATATGCCTATATGTTTTGCAGCTACTTAGTCGAAGATCATTGCAAACAATTTGCATATGATCATGTGGGATTTTTGATTCCATCATTGATTAGTATGGTAGCTAAAGACCCTGATAGTGTTCAACAATACTGTATAGATGCTTTTACAATTTTTGGTCAGCAAATGAAGATGATAATAATAGCTCCATTCAATGTCAAGTAAGTTTACTTTATTTATAATTTGGACTTAAGAAAATTCCATTTTTATTTTGCATTTTGAGTTATTAATTGTTAACTTTTTACCTCTAACGGTAGACATTGGGAGTTACTAGTTATTGTCCATGGGACGTTCACTGCTTATTATCTAGATCCCGCAGGAAGTACATTAAACACTAAAATTGGACACGTAATGAGAATGCCATTATTCTGGTGAGAAATATTTCATTTTTATATCCGTTAACATCTTTTATTACATTACTATTTACTTATGCAATTTCCTATGTTATATTAACATGTAGGGGTTTAGATGCATTCAAAAAGGCTGGAGGAAAGGTCCCAAGGAAAAAGAACCAGCCAATAAATTGGGAGAACATAAAAGTAAGTTCCCGACTCCCCGACTCCAATGTATATATTATTGATGTGAATTGTGCTTAGTTGTATTATTTTGTATGTTTCAATTTATAGTGCGCTACACAAGACAATGGTTGGGCATGCGCATACTATGTGATGTGATTTATGCAGATGATTATCAAACATGCCGCATTGGACATCGATACCATACATGAGGTATTATATATAGTCTCATTAGTTAGTATGAAATATATCAATCTTATTTTTATATTATTACTTATATATATACATCATTCTCTTTGCAGGTGTTTAAAACTGACCACACTATAGGAAAACGCTTAAAAAATGTACATGCGCCATATACGAGGGAAGCATTAAATGAAGTAAGAGAAGAATGGGCAATAGCCATACAAACAGTGGCAATTGTAAGATATAATTGGGATGTTGATAGTGATGTTGAATGATACTTTGTAAATGAATATTTCTGAATGTTAAAACATGTATTTGAATGTTTCTATATGTGTGAACGTGAGAATTGAATTGATGTCTGAATGTATCTACTTGTGTGGATCTTTTTTTGTTAATTTTGCAGGTTTGTGGCCTGTTTGTAGGCTGATATCAATGGATGTCGTAAACCTGCAGTTCAGAAAACTGAACTGCAGGTTCTCATCCTGCTGACCAGCCACAGCAGGCCTGCAAACTGATATGAAAAAAAAAATAGATATAGGCGTCGGTTATTTACAGATAACCGTCAGCACAGACGTACAGCGTTGGGTTTTTGTAAAAAAATGACGCCTGATGTGACCAAAGCAGTACTTGGTCTCTAATACATGTAGGCGTCGGTCTTTTAGTAGATACCCGACGCCAAAGGGCTTTCCTAGATGTCGATGTTTTCTGTGGCGCGAACCCTTTTGGCATCGATTGTTTATAACCACCCGATGCTTATAATTTAAATAGGCGTCGGGAAAAAACCGACGCTGAAGTGTTCGACCTTTAGCGGCGCCCACATAGGCGTCGGCCGGACACCGACGCCAAAAGGGGTTAAACAACCGACGCCAAAGGCGGTTTCTGTAGTAGTGAAGGTTTTCTGCGAGACAGATATTTGACCAATTTTTATCTTTGGTAGTCTTACAATAACCGACATTGCTGTGTTTTCGCGCACTTAACCGTGAAAATTTTCCCTCCATTTAGTGTCGGTTTTTATATGGAAACCGACGACTATGATCTTATTTCGAAAACATTTATTTCTGTCGACATATATAGATAGACGTCAGTTTTTCTATTTGGAACCGACGACTATCATTGAATATAAGTGTCATTTTTGTGATGGCAACCAACGCCTAAAGTTTTAAGTGTCATTGTTTTTAATAACCGACGCCGAATGTTGACTTAATAGCACCCACGCAAGCCTGCACTCTCCCTTTCTCTATTTCATTGTCGATTCCGCCGGTTAGGGTCTCATAATTCTGCCAGTTCCCCTCCCCTTCTCCTTGCGCGTCGCCGCTCTCCTACTCCTTATATGTCGCTGCCGCCGCTGGTCCCTAGTCGCCGCTTCAGTCCCTGGTCATCGTTGCTCCGGTTGCCACTCTGGTCCCCTAGTCGTCGCTCCCCTGGTTGCCGCCGCTCCCCTGATTGCCGCCTACTTGCTGCTCCGGAGACTGTCACCTACCTCCAACCCAACATGGTCGCTGCCTTCTTCACTCCTAGTCTCATCGGCAAGGGAACCCCTACAACATTTAAGCTCTTCATAGGTACAATCACCTACCTCCAACCCAACCTTGTTGTCTGATTTTTTGTTCCATTATTAAACTGTCTGCCCACTGCCTCTATGTCAATTGTTGCATGCTAATTCCTCTGACACTGCTAACTCCTCCATCACCACCACTATTGCCATCCCTATTGCTTCTACTACTATCTCTTGAAAAAGAGCTCTCTCTTTATACACTCTCTTCTTCCCATGTTGCATCGATTGTGCTCCTCTCTCTTTGTGATTTTTTCCCTTCTCGCCTGTCCTAACTGTCAAATGATGCTTGTTTCTTGCAACATTATTATATTTTGGTTGATGATAATCACTTCATAATGATAGTTTAATGTGATTGATGATAAATTGATAATCTAATATTTCGGTTTTAAGTATTTCAAATTATATGTTGGAGTTATACTTCCTAATTGGAAATGTGGAGAAATCCAGATAGGGTTTGCATGCTAAATTATCTTTAATGTGTATTTGACTATTTATGTAACCTATTTCATAGGTATGTAACTTAAATTAAATATGTATTTGATTATGTGCTTTGAACCTTGAAACATGCATTTTAAAGTTACATTGATGTCTAAAACTTAACTCAGATGTGGGTCTTTTATTATTTATTGACAAGCATGATTAAATGATGTTACACAAAACTTAAGATATGAATGATGAAACTAGGATTGTAGGTATAAGAATGACAGCACATGTATTTGTTGGTCTAGAAACCCGTCCAAGATTTACTCATTAGGAGTAAATATTGTTTAGTCCCCAGTTTGGGACTATTCTTGAACACCTAATCTCACTTAGGATGTAAGTGTATAATGTGTATTGGGTTTTCAAGAAAATTTAGGTAGAATTTCTCCATTTGTTCTCTAAGTACATATGTACTTGGAGAACAGCGGGGAAATGTTGTCGAAATTTTCTTGAAAACCCAATACACATTATACACTTACTAGTGAGATTTGGTGTTCAAGAATGGGATAGGTGGTACATATTTATTATATATAAGAATGACAACACATGTATTTGTTGGCCTAGAAACCCGTCCAAGATTTACTCATTAGGAGTAAATCTTAGATAGTCCCTGGTTTGGGACTGTTCTTGAACGCCTAATCTCACTTAGGATGTTTTAACCATTAATTATATATAAGACCTTAAACCCTAAAGTTTTAACCATAAACCCTAATCTTTTAACCCTAGACCCTAATCTTGTTCTAATTTATACTTGTTTTCTCTTTGATCATAGAATGGATAGATCATGGATGTCCATTCCAAATCGCTGCACCCCTGAGTTTATTTCTAGTCTTGACCAATTTATTAGATTTGCTGAGGAACATAGGAAACAACCTGGAGATAGGTTCTACTGTCCATGTAGGCATTGTGGTAACAACTTGAATGTCAGCACTGGTGACGAAATCAAAAGTCATGTAATGTGCAACGAGATTGTACAAGGCTATATAGAATGGCACTAGCATGGAGAGATTTCAAACCTAAAATCAATGGATGTCAATAGCAGTGCTTGTGTAGAAGAAGAAATTGCCTTCGACGACATAGATGTGAACAAACCGAACCAATTCCAGTAGACATCGTTGATGCGATGCTGGATAGTTGTGGGGTAGAGCACACCAATCCACCTCCCATGTTTAGAAACATTGTACATGATGTTGAGATACCGTTATACACAAGTTGTAAGTTTACGAAGCTTAGCCCTGTGTGTATAAACTGAAAGCTAACAATCGATGGAGCGACAAAAGCTTCACGTCATTGTTGTCTTTGTTGAAAGAAATTCTTCCTAAAGGAAATGAGTTGCCAATCTCAACATACCAGTTAAAGAAATTGTTGTGCCTAATGGTAGTGGAGGCCAATAAGATACATGCATGCCAGAATGATTGTGTATTATTTCAAAAGGACTATGTGGATTTGAAAGATTGTCCGAAATGTGGTGAGTCAAGGTATAAATTGATGACTTCGGGGGAGTCCAAAACTAGTTCTCCTGCCAAGGTGATGTGGTATCTACATATAATACCACGGTTTCAATGCTTGTTTGCCAATCATATAGATGCAAAGATTTGAGGTGGCATGCATATGTTAATAAATATAATGATGGGATCCTACGACATGCGTCTGATTCCCCACAATGGAAGAAGATTGATTTATTGTACCCTGAATTCGGTGAAGAAGATAGGAATCTAAGACTTGGGCTTTGTACAGATGGGATGAATCCGTACGTGACATTGAGCAGCCAACATAGCACTTGGCCAGTTATGCATATTATATACAATCTTCCTCCCTGGTTGTGTATGAAAAATAAGTACGTCATGCTGTCGTCTTTGATATCGGGCCCTAAACAACCTGGAAATGATATCGACGTTTATCTTGAACCTATGATTGATGACTTGAAGAAGCTCTGGGGTGAAGGTGTGATGACCTACGATGCTTCACGAAGAGAGACATTTCGTTTGCACTCTATGTTGTTTTGCATTGTGAATGACTTTCCAACGTATGGGAATTTGTCTGGATATAGTGTCAAAGGATCTAAAGCGTGTCCTATATGTGAAGAGAACATTGATTCAATACGACTAAAACACAGATGAAAGACTGTATATCTTGGTCATCAAAGTTTTCTTCCAAAATTTCATTTGTATCGTAGGTTGCGCTAAGCATTCAATGCACGGAATGAGGAACAATGTGCACCTAAACCTATATTAGGGGAGGATGTTTATGAAAGAGTAAAAGACATCGCCAATGAATTTGGTAAGAGATCACAATGTATGATGGCCACACAGAATGACAAGTCTTTATCAGGAAGAAGTCAATATTTTGGGATCTTCCTTATTGGAGTTCTTTGACAGTCAGGCATTGTATCGATGTCATGCACATTGAGAAAAATGTATTTGATAATGTCATAAGTATTCTGTTGAATATACCAGGTAAGACTAAAGATGGGATAAAATTCAGAATGGACCTACGTGAAATGGGAATAAGGACAGAATTAACAGAAGTAGTTAGTAGCGATCGGAGAACATACTTACCTCCTGCTTCTTACACGTTGTCTAGAAAGGAGAAGAAAGCTTTTTGTGAATGTTTGGTAAATATTAAGGTGCCACAAGGTTACTCATCCGACATCCATACATTGGTATAAATGAATGATCTGAAGTTGATAGGTCTTAAATCTCATGATTGTCACACTCTAATGCAAAAAAATATTTCCTGTGGCAATTCGATCTATATTGCCGAAGCATGTACGATTTGCAATCACCAGACTTTGTTTCTTTTTCAACAGTTTGTGCAGCAAAGTTATTGACCCTGATACTCTCGATAAATTGCAAAGAGAAGTGGTTGTTATCCTATGTCATCTTGAGATGTATTTTCCTCCTCCGTTCCTTGATATCATGGTACATCTTGTTGTCCACTTGACTAGGGAAGTGAAAATGTTGGGACCAGTTTTCTTGCATTGGATGTATCCCTTTGAACGATACATGAGCATTTTTAAAGGTGATGTTTGAAACCGTTATCGGCCTAAAGGGAGTATTATTGAGGGTTATGTGGCGAGAGAGGTTATGGATCTTTGCAATGACTTTCTGAGTGCTAATGATGCTCCTGTGAATGACAAGAATATTAAGGAGCATTTTGGCAAAGGAATTTTGGGATCACAGGTGAAAGTAATCAGCCATGATCAGTTGGAGCAAGGTCACTTGTATATTTTACACAACATCGACGAAGTGAGTGTTTATATCGAGGAACATACCAATTTCATCAAGAGACAATATCCTCGACTCAATTCAATGTGGCTTGCTAGAGAGCATAACAAGACATTTATTAAGTGGTTTGAAGATAAAGTCTTACATCAACTATCTCAAACACCAGATAATCTTACTAAAACCATCAAATGCCTTTCCTTTAAACCAAAATTGAATGTTATGTCTTATGAAGGGTTTGACATAAATGGATTCTCATATTACACAAAGCGTCAAGATGATACGAGTGTCGTCTAAAAGAGTGGGGTCACCCTTCAAGCGTCTTCATTATTTTTTGCAAGTGCAAAGGATAAGAGTCCACGTGAAGCTAAAATGTCATATTACAGTGTCATTGAAGACATATGGGAGTTTGACTATGTAGATTTCATAATTCCTCTCTTTAAATGTAATTGGATTGACAACAACAAAAGAGTTATAGTGGTAGAATTGGGTTTCATGTTAGTGAACTTTGAAAAGATTGGCGAGAAGGGTGAACCATTCATATTGGCATCACAGGAGAAACAAGTATTTTATATCGATGATCCTGCAAATGATAAATGGTTGGTTGTTCTTCATGGTAAAAGACAGTTCATTGAAGATCCTATAGATGAAGAAGAGTACTGTGATAAGTATGATGACTTCATTCCATTCTCAGTTGGGTTGCCAACACCACCAAACATTGAAGTTGGGGATCACAATGACTTGTATGTTCGCGGGGATCATAATGAAGGATTGTTAATTGATAAAAGATAACAATATTAGAGGCATGAATGTTTATATTTTTTATATGTTTTATTTTTCTAAATGTGAACTTTACAATGTGAACTTAACAATGTGAATGTGGACTTTACAATGTGAATTACTTTACAATGCGAATGTGAACTTTATAATGTGAATGTGAATTTTACAATGTGAATTACTTTACAATGTGAATGTGAACTTACAATGTGAATGTGAACTTTACAATGTGAATTACTTTATAATGTGAATGTGTACTTTACAATGTGAACTTTACAATTAGTGTTACTTTACAATGTGAAATTTACAATTTGAATGTGAACTTTCAGATGGCTGAGCATTCCCATGATGACCGTGTTGATGATCACCGTGAGGGTGAGGACGTGCCTGCGCCACCTGGCAATGTAATTTTTAAGAATATATCCCTCAGGTTTCTATCTATATGTTCATTTATAATTATATTATGTATGTAACATCCCTGACCTGGGTTATGAGCTAACCCTAGGTGTTTTGCTTAATTATGTAATTAGATACTTGTGATTATCTTTTGGTATGTAATTAAAGCTTCTGAGGAACATATATTTCCATTTCTGCCCTTTTTGAACAATGTTGTAATATTGTTTTGGTTACAAGGACCTATGTGCAAATTACCCAATTAGAGGGGTTAACTTGCAAATTGCACATGTTAGGATGTTCCTTTGGTGTTGAGACATCATAAGATTAAATATGATGAAGTGTTATGGATTATCCAAGCTTGGGAACCAAGATGCAGCTTGTGGAGCAATCCTTGTGCCTTAAACCCTAATTTTGGTGTAAAGTGCAATTTACCCAAAACATGGGATGCAACATATAAAATACACCTTCTAGAGTATCGTTTATGACTCTTGACATCAATTAGAGTAAAAATGATGAAGATGGAGCTTCATTTGAATAATCAAATAAGAAAGATAACCCTTGTAAATTAAATCACCAAGTTGTAAGCAAAATGGCCCTTTTATGTGTACAACTTAGTAGGATGTTTGGCTTCTTTTTTCTCTAGACCTTGGTTTAAGAAGAGTTTTTCTTAAGTATAGAGAAGGAGGGACGTGCCTAGGAAAAGGAGAGAAGGACCTAGTTGAGAATAAGAGAAATAGTTATCTTTATCTTGGAAATAACCCCAAAGTATGTAGTCACTTTTCCTTTACAACCAAGGGATTGTTTCCCCTTTCTCTTCACTTATCCTCTGCTGAGACTGACTAAGGACGGAGCTCTGGAGAAAAGGAAAACGGCCAAGCAGTTCTAGGTAAGGTTTGATCATCATCTAGCTCGGATATGTGGGGAAATCATGGTGCAAGGTTGGTTTGTTAGCTTTTTCTTAGTTCTTATTTCTAGCCATCCTTTCCTACTAATTCTTGGAGAAGCAACCTTGGACGGCCTGTGGAGTTCAAGATGCCATTATATCTTGGAAGCTTGGAGCTCTAGAGTCGACTTTAAGGTGGGTTTTATAACTCTAAACCCTTAAACTTTGTTATGCATCTTTCTTTCTTGCAAAAGTTGCTTGTTCTTCTTCCCTCCATCCTTCTTTGCACTCTTACAAGCAAAACCGTGAAGAACAGACCTACATCTTGAGGTAGAAGAAGGTGGGCGTTAATACCAATGTAACTTTACCAAACGCTCTTGCACCTTTGGTCTAAACGGTTTGAAAAACCATTTGGAACCAAACAATTTCAAAACCATTTGGATTCATGCGGTTTCACAAGACCGTTAGATTCAAACGGTCTCCAAGACCGTTTGGGAGGTTTGACCAGGCAATGACTGTTTGAGGGTCTGTTGGATACATTATGAACTAATTATCTACAAATAATCATTAACTTATTCTAAGCAAATATCAACTTGAAGGCACTTTAATCACCTAAACCCTAATCGGGTTCATTGCTGATTTCAATGGACCAATCATGTTGAAGTTTGGGTTGAGTGACCCAAACGGTTTCAAAATTGTTTGGGGATCACCCAAATGGTCTAAAGACCATTTGGTGATCACCCAAGACCGTTTTGAGGTCTAGGGTTAAGAGAATTTGATCAATTGAAAACCCTAACTTAATTGCAAGTGTTGATACACTTTTTTTGTCCATGCGGTTTTGAGATGTTTGGACCAAACAGTCTCCAGACCGTTTGAATCCAAACAGTCTCAAGACCGTTTGGGACCAAACGGTTTCAAAACCGTTTGGATTCATGTGGTTTCAAAACTGTTTGGATTTATGCGGTTTCAAGGTTGATTTGCTCAAACGGTTTCAAAGTCAAACTTGGCTAAACGGTCAACGTGACCAAACGGTCTCAAAACCTTATAAGGGCAAACGGTCTTGAGTGTGAACTTGTCCATGCAGTTTTGAAAGTCAAAGGTACCAAAAGGTCAACCCTTCCATGCGGTTTCAAAACCGTTTGGAGGTTGAAAGTTCAAAACTATTTGGGGTCATTTAAGGTCAAGATTGCTTAATGCTTTAAAGGCTTAGATGGTCCAATGGTTGTTTAACTCAAACCCTAATGATACCTAAAGACATTAAGGGAACAAGTAATTAGTTGGTTGATGTATGTTATGATTAATGGTGAACATTATTAAGGTACTTTTGAAGGGTTCAAGTAGATAACACCCCTTGATCAAGCAAACCCTAATGACCATAATGGTGATGACTTGGCCTGTGATAATCAAAGTTGACTTGACCTAACCTAATCTAGAGTGATGTAAACATCATCTAATAATAGAAGGAGAGAGAAGACTCCTAATATGAATGAAAAGCAAGTAAAATACTATCAATATGAATGAATGCACATGATTAGGGTATGATCCATCAAAGTGAGATCATAGAAACCCTAATTATGATGGTTGATGAATCTTAATCAAATTTGAATGCATTAATGATAATAGTTTTCATATCTGATGATACTATGAGTTCAATTCACTATGAAGTGAATAGTAAACCCTAATTCTAGGGTAATAACATGTAATGTGAATAGTAAACCCTAAATTGAGGGTGATATGATGAAATGAACAATAAACCCTAATTCCAGGTTATGCTTTTGAGCATGAAACTTCATAAATGAAGTATGAGATGAGGAATATTTATTCCTAATTAAAAATGAAAGGGATTGAATAACCCTATTTGATTTAAATAATGGGAACCTAGCCTTAGTGAAGGCATGATGATACAACCCTTGAATTGAAAGGTTATTTCTGCTTTATAAATCACTGATTTGGAGATGAATTGTTTATTATTACCAATTGAATTAACCATTCAGGTTCTTATAAAGAAGTGATCATAACTAGGTAAGGGTTATGATATCATATTCATCGAAAGCATGTTACAAACGTTATGAATAGTGATATGCTATGTGGCCTAGTATAAGGGGCTACAGATGAGATTGATGGGTTGTAAGGGCCATGAGCAACATCACTACTATAATCAAGGTCATGCTAATGGCTTATGTTGAGATAGTTAAGAATTGATATCCATATGATAACTGATGTGAGTTAAACTTGATACATTTAGTATTCTTCTTATATAGCAGATGTTTTGATAGTTATGTTTGAAAACATGTCTGATGTTAAAAGAATGCTGAAATTTACTTAAATAATCAAGTGTAACCATATCATGTAGAGCCCTGATCATAGATCCATCATTGTCAGAAGCCAAATGATGGTGAAACAAGTTTTCCTAAGGGAACTCCTGGATCACATACTTTTGAGTATGTGGGGGATTATGGACTCGAATATCCTTATGTCCTAGTGTAGGAATTGATGTAAGATGTACTTTAATCCATCAACCCTTCACTATATGTTTATGACGAGATGATGTATCACTAATCTCCTGAGGGAATCTTTAATACCGCATCGATGAGAGATAAACAAGAGATCTTTCGATGATGAAAAGAGTACAGAACGCCACTGTGACTCTAATAGCGAAGTTGCCAGAATACCCTGGAAAGATATTATAGTAGAGACATGAGATGTCCTGCATGTTGATCCTCACACTGACTGAGGAAGATGAGGTCATAAGAATCCGACTCTTTTGATGACCTATGTATGGTACCGATGTGATTTAGTAATGATCGGTTGGAGTATGAGCGGTATACCTCATCTCTGCAGGGCATAATGATGGTTGGGAAAACATAATCAGCCGTGTAGTATAACTACTTAGGTTGAACTACGAGAAACAATGATTGATGTTACATTGTTTATAAATGTTCTAGTCGAGTAACTAGTATACATGTTCTTCATATTTCTTATTGAAATGATTGCTTAAGTAAATGTTGATTTACTTATCCTTAGTCTACTGTTGAATGATTTAAATTATCTTGCTTATGTTATTCCTTTATTTGCTATAACAAAGCTTCTGGAGGAGAGTTATAACTCTCGCTGGGACAATTATTCAATTGTCTCACCCCCGTAGATTTCAACTGTTAGGTGGTCGTCGAGGACGAAGGAACCAATCTGAGGGTGATCAATACCAGCTGCACCAACACCAAGGGCAGCAGTGAATCTCAGGTGGAGATACTGATTATCAAGCCTTCTATATAGTATGTCTTATGTCGTCTCTGTACTCTCAGGTCCTAGGAGTCAGTAGGTCTGAGGTTTTTGGCTTTAAGCCTCGAGATTTTGTATCTTGCCTTGTACAAATAACAGGGAAATGGATGTATGTAATCACTCAAGAGGTGATTTAACAGAGATGTAATGTCAAAACATGATGTAAATAGTTTATCTCGTTTTATTATAAAAGAGTTTTATGTTTTAATGATCTCTTTCCAAAAAGTTTTAATTTCTAGTGATTTTTAATAATTCCGCTGTTAATAAACCGCTTCTGCTAAGTTTACCTCGTGATTTATAGTTCGGACCCCACAATTAAGTGGTATCAGAGCTCTAGGTTCGCTGAGTCTACAGAGACATAAGACTTAGGATGTCGAGTCTATTCTTAGTGTCTTCCAGTATATCTAATAGTGTATTCTGCTCCTTAGGAGAAGAAGATAAGTAACAATGTTTGGACCACAGGAGGAGTATGTGGCAGAGAGTAGTGTCTCTGCACCCCGAGAAGGTGCAAGGAACCCAGAGATAGAGCAACATGTACCTTAGCCACCCAGGTTCAACCTAGTTGACATGGGGAACCCAGCTGTCCAGACCATGTTTGGGCAGTTTATGACTGTCATGACACACATAACAGATAGGATGCCCATGAATGCACCTAGGGCACCTGCCCAGTCAGAAGGACAAGGTATCCGCAAGACGTTCGAACGACTTCGCCGAGTCGGAGCAACTGAATACTTTGGAAGAGATCCTGCAGATGCCGACCTGTGGTTAACCGAGCTCGAAAAGGCCTTTAGAATCTTGAACATCCTAGAAGCTGAGAAGGTTAGACATGTTGTCTATCTTCTCAAGGGGAGTGCTGGTCATTGGTGGACCATGGAAGAGCAGAAGAGGTCTGGTGTAGAGGCTACATGGGAAGTCTTTAGTCGGGAATTTGTCAATAGATATTTCCCTAAGACGTTCCTGGATGAGAAAATCTCTCTGTTCGAGAGGTTGAGGCAAGGTCTGATGAACATTAGCAAATACAAAGCTAAGTTCATGGAGTTGTTGTAGTTCTGTTCGCACATGGCTGCTACAGAAGAAGAAAGGATTAGACGGTTCAAGAAAGGACAGAACGTTGAGTTGACTACTCCCGTGTCTTCCCTAGAGAACCGGGAAAGGTTTGCTACCTTCGTAGAGTCTGTTAGAAGGATAGAGAGGTTCGTAGCTGAGAAGAGGCAAATTCATAAGAGGATGTATCCTCAGTTCCAGGGATCTTCATCCAGAGACTTCAATAAGCCTAGGTTTTCTGCGCCTACACCACCACCACCTAGACCTAGTGCTCATACACAGTGGACACCGAGTAGAGGTAGAGGACGAAGCCTACCACTACAAGAGGCTCACAGTTCATCATCTATGTCGGTCACTGGACCACCCAGACCACAACAACAAGACAGAAGTTGTTATATATGTGGGAAGATGGGGCATTTGATGAAAGTTTGCAGAGCTCGACCAGCAAGTGTAACACAACCACAGAGGTAGAGTCAGCAAGGATCCCAGAGGAGGAAGTTTCTAGGAACAGCTAGAGGACGTGGACAGGCGTCCCAAGCTGGATCGTCAGCATCGAATCAACCACAGGCAATAGCAAGGTTCTATGAGATGAACCCACCTTATGCAGTGATCAACCCTCGGGTTGTGGCAGGTCAGATGAAGTTGTTATATTCTTGTATGTCTACATCCTGTGTTGAATCTGTTTTGATTGATCTAGATGCTACACACTCCTTTATCACTTGAAGAGTGATTTGTAACTGCAATATGACAGTCAGTCATAGGGCAGATAGCTTGTTGCTTGAGACTCCATTGAGAGGTTCTGCCATGTTGCAGGAGGTTTTCTCTCCCTGCATCCTCTTCCTTTCTGATCATCGCATTCAAGTGGATCTTATACCACTTGAGATGCAAGGATTTGATATAATCCTAGGGATGGATACCTTGGAAAGGTATAGGGTCGTCTTGGATTGTGAATCCAAGCAAGCTGTGTTTGCTGATGATAGCGACACATGGATCTTTCAAGGAGAGAGAAAGATTATACCTACCTGTCTTGTATCAGCTATGGTTGCTGAGAAGCTGATGAGGCAAGGATGTTATGAATTCTTGGCCCATGTGGTAGATACTACCATGGAGAGTCCTAACTCTACTGAAGTTCCTGTAGTCGGGGAATTTCAAGACGTATTTCCTGAAGAACTTCCAGGTGTGCCACCACCTCGGGAAATTGATTTTGAAATCAATTTGATCCCAGATACACAACCTATAGCACAAACACCGTATAGGATGGCGCCTGCCAAGATGGCAGAACTCAAGAAACAGCTGCAAGAATTTCTTGAGAAGGGTTTCATCTGACGGAGTACTTCACCTTGGGGTGCTCCAGTCCTTTTCGTTAAAAAGAAAGACGGATCATTGTGGTTGTGCATTGATTACAGACAACTTAACAAAGTAACAATAAAAAACAAGTACCCTCTGCTGAGGATTGATGACCTTTTCGACCAGTTGCGTGGTGCAACCGTCTTCTCAAAAATAGACTTGAGGTCAGGATATCATCAACTTCATATTCAGGATAGTGACATACCCAAGTCTGACTTTAGGACAAGGTATGGTGACTATGAGTTCACAGTTATGTCGTTTGGACTAACTAATGCACCAGCTGCATTTATGGAACTCATGAACAGAATCTTCTGACCTTTCCTCGATCAGTGTGTTGCTGTCTTCATAGATGACATTCTGATCTATAGTAGAGATGCTCAGCAGCATGAACAACATCTTCGTCAGGCTCTAACATTTCTAAGAGAACATAAGCTATACGCTAAGTTTAGAAAGTGTGAGTTATGGCTACCCGAAGTATCTTTCCTTGGACACGTGATATCTGCCTCGGGTATTCAAGTTGACCCTAAATAGGTACAATCTGTTCTACAATGGGAACAACTGAAGACACCGATGGAGATCCGTAGTTTCTTAGGGTTGGATGGTTATTACCAAAGGTTCATTAAGAGCTTCAGTTCTATAGACTTACCCTTGACGAAGTTGACCCGGAAGGATGTTCCTTTTGTTTGGAGTGATAAGTGTCAGCAATCTTTCCAGTTGTTGAAGGAGAGGTTGACAAGTGCACCTGTACTTGTGTAACCTGAGCAAGGTAAAGGATACATGGTTTTCTGTGATGCCTCCAAGAATGGACTCGGATGTGTGTTGATGCAGGATAAGCAAGTGATTTCTTTTGCTTCTTGACAACTTAAGAAACACGAGGAGAATTATCAGACACACGATCTGGAGTTAGTTGATGTGGTTCATGCCTTGAAGATCTGGAGACACTATCTCTATGGAGAAACATTCCAAGTTTTCACTGATCATAAGAACCTTAAGTACATCTTCTCTCGACACGAGCTTAACATGAGGCAACATCGCTGGATGGAGTTAATCAAAGACTACAATTGTACAATTGATTACCATCCAGGGAAAGCCAATGTGGTTGCAGATGCTTTGAGTAGGAAATTAGCAACACCAGCCTTAGATAGAGAACAACTAAACTCTTTAGTATGCTCTAGGAGAGATATGCTTATCTCCTTAAGGCAAGACAATGTACAGTTGAAGGTGTCATTGTTAGCCGGGTTGTTAGCTGAGATGCATATAAAACTTACCTTAAGAGAACAGATCAAGGAGGCACAGCAAGTTGATGTTGCAGTTCAACAGATCAGATCGGAGTATGGTGATGAGAAACAAGATGGTTTCCACGACTCTGATGACCAAGTAGCCTGTTATCATGGGAGGATGATAGTGCCAGATGTGGATAACTTGAGGAAGTTAGTCCCAGAAGAAGCTGATTCTTCGATGTATGCTATGCATCCAGGAAGCACCAAGATGTATCGAAACTTGAAAGATATGTATTGGTGGCCTAGAATGAAGAAAGATGTTGCTGAGTTTGTTCTGAGGTGTCCTGTGTGTCAGTGGGTTAAATCTGAACACCAAAAACCTGCAGAAACAATGCAACCTTTACCCATACCATAGTGGAAGTGAGATCATGTAACCATGGACTTTGTTGTTGGCCTACCCAGGACAAACAAAGGACATGATTCCATTTGGGTAATAGTTGATAGGTTGACGAAGACGGCACATTTCTTACCTGTCAAAACAACCTATTCTGCTGAGAGGCTAGCACAACTGTATGTTCAAGAGATAGTGTGACTGCACGGAGTTCCAGTCACTATAGTTTCAGACATAGGTCCCCAGTTTACGAGTCATTTTTGGGAGCGACTGCATAAAGCTTAAGGCACCCAGTTACGGTTTAGTACAACCTTTCATCCATAGACTGATGGACAGTCGGAAAGGACTATATAGACCTTGGAAGACTTTTTGGGAGCATGTGTTCTTCAGTTTATAGGGAGTTGGGATCTGCACCTAAGCTTGATAGAGTTTGCCTACAACAATAGCTATCAACATAGCATTGATATGGCTCCTTATGAAGCTTTGTATGGTACACATTGTAGATCACCCCTATGTTGGTATGAAATAGGTGAATATCAACTGTTAGGTCCTGATCTTATGCAGCAGACCACAGAGAAGATTAAAGTGATACAACAACAGATCAAGACTGCACAATATAGGTAGAAATCTTATGCTGATAGACATCGTAGACCCTTAGAATTCCAGGTTGGAGACAGAGTGTACCTCCAGGTCTCGCCTTGGAAGGGAGTTCTGAGATTTGGAAGGAAAGGGAAGTTAGCTCCTAGGTTTATGGGGCCTTATCCAATCATTGAACGGATTGGAAAGGTAGCCTATAAACTAGAGTTACCACCAGAGTTACAGAGGTTACACCCTGTGTTTCACATTTCTATGCTAAGGAAATGTCACCCTGATACTGATTCAGTTCTCCAACCTATGGAGGTAGAATTGAATGATGACGTATCTTATGAGGAAGGACTAGTGTCAATCCTTGATAACAGGATTAAAAAGATGAAAAAGAAAGATATAAGTCTTGTGAAAGTCCTCTGGAATCACCGTGGTGTTGAATAAGCCACTTGGGAACTAGAGGAAGAGATGAGAAGGAAATACCCTGCTCTTTTCTCTTAATATGTTTTGTTGATTTCAGGGACGAAATCCTTGTAAGGGGTGGATAATTTGTAACATCCCTGGCCTGGGTTATGAGCTAACCCTAGGTGTTTTGCTTAATTAAGTAATTAGATACTTCTTATTATCGTTTGGTATGTAATTAAAGCTTCTGAGGAACATATATTTCCATTTCTGCCCTTTTTGAACAATGTTGTAATATTGTTTTGGTTACAGGAACCTATGTGCAAATTACCCAATTAGAGGGGTTAACTTGCAAATTGCACATGTTAAGATGTTCCTTTGGTGTTGAGACATCATAATATTAAATATGATGAAGTGTTATGGATTCTCCAATCTTGGGCACCAAGATGCAGCTTGTGGAGCAATCCTTATGCCTTAAACCCTAATTTTGGTGTAAAGTGCAATTTACCCAAAACATGGGATGCAACATGTAAAATACACCTTCTAGAGTATCTTTTATGACTCTTGACATCAATTAGAGTAAAAATGATGAAGAGGGAGCTTCATTTGAATAATCAAATAAGAAAGATAACCCTTGTAAATTAAATCACCAAGTTGTAAGCAAAATGGCCCTTTTATGTGTACAACTTAGTAGGATGTTTGGCTTCTTTTTTCTCTAGACCTTGGTTTAAGAAGAGTTTTGAATAAGTATAGAGAAGGAGGGACGTGCCTAGGAAAAGGAGAGAAGGACCTAGTTGAGAATAAGAGAAATAGTTATCTTTATCTTGGAAATACCCCCAAAGTATATAGTCACTTTTCCTTTACAACCAAGGGATCGTCTACCCTTTCTCTTCACTTATCGTCTGCTGAGACCGACTAAAGACAGAGCTCTGGAGCAAAGGAAAACGGCCAAGCAGTTCTAGGTAAGGTTTGATCATCATCTAACTCGGATTTGTGGGTAAATCATGGTGCAAGGTTGTTTTGTTAGCTTTTTCTTACTTAGTTCTTCTTTCTAGCCATCCTTTCCTACTAATTCTTGGAGAAGCAACCTTGGATGGCCTGTGGAGTTCAAGACGCCATTAGAGCTTGGAAGCTTGGAGCTCTAGAGTCGACTTTAAGGCGGGTTTTATAACTCTAAACCCTTAAACTTTGTTATGCATCTTTCTTTCTTGCAAAAGTTGCTTGTTCTTCTTCCCTCCAGCCTTCTTTGCACTCTTGCGAGCAAAACCGTGAAGAACAAACCTTCATCTTGAGGTAGAAGAGGGTGGGCATTAATACCAATGTAACTTTACCAAACAGTCTTGCACCTTTGTTCTAAACGGTTTGTAAAATTGTTTGGATTCATGCGGTTTCACAAGACCGTTTAGATTCAAATGATCTCCAAAACCATTTGGGAGGTTTGACCAGGCGTTGACCATTTGAGGGTCTGCTGGATACATTATGAACTAATTATCTACAAAGAATCATTATCTAATTCTAAGCAAATTTCAAGTTGAAGGAACTTTAATCACCTAAACCCTAATCGGGTTCATTGCTGATTTCAATGGACCAATCATGTTGAAGTTTGGGTTGAGTGGCCCAAACGGTTTCAAAACCGTTTAGGGATCACCCAAACGGTCTCAAGACCATTTGGTGATCACCCAAGACCGTTTGGAGGTCTAGGGTTAAGAGAATTTGATCAATTGAAAACCCTAACTTAATTGCAAGTGTTGATACACTTTTTAGGTCCATGCGGTTTTGAGATGTTTGGACCAAACGGTCTCAAGACCGTTTGAATCCAAACGATCTCAAGACCGTTTGAGACCAAACGGTCCGGTCTCAAGACCTTTTGGGGGCAAATGGTCTCAAGACCGTTTGGGACCAAACGGTTTCAAAACCGTTTGGATTCATGCGGTTTCAAAACCGTTTGGATTTATGCAGTTTGAAAGCTGATTTGCTCAAACGGTTTCAAAGTCAAACTTGGCGAAACGGTCAACGTGACCAAACGGTCTCAAGACCGTTGAAGGGAAAATGGTCTTGAGTGTGAACTTGTCCATGAGGTCTTGAAAGTCAAAGGTACCAAATGGTCAACCCTTCCATGCGGTTTCAAAACCGTTTGGCGGTTGAAAGTTCAAAACCGTTTGGGGTCTTTTAAGGTCAAGATTGCTTAATGCTTTAAAGGCTTAGATGGTCCAATGGTTGTTTAACTCAAACCCTAATGATACCTAAAGACATTAAGGGAACAAGTAATTAGTTGGTTGATGTATGTTATGATTAATGGTGAACATTATTAAGGTACTTTTGAAGGGTTCAAGTAGATAACACCCCTTGATCAAGCAAACCCTAATGACCATAATGGTGATGACTTGGCTTATGATAATCAAATTTGACTTGACCTAACCTAATCTAGAGTGATGTAAACATCATCTAATATAGGAGGAGAGAGAAGACTCCTAATATGAATGAAAAGCAAGTAAAATACTATCAATATGAATGAATGCACATGATTAGGGTATGATCCATCAAAGTGAGATCATAGTAACCATAATTATGATGGTTGATGAATATTAATCAAATTTGAAGGCATTGATGATAATAGTTTTCATATATGATGATACTATTAGTTCAATTCACTATGAAGTGAATAGTAAACCCTAATTATAGGGTAATAACATGTAATGTGAATAGTAAACCCTAAATTGAGGGTGATATGATGAAATGAACAATAAACCCTAATTCCATGTTATGCTTTTGAGAATGAAACTTCACAAATGAAGTATGAGATGATGAATCTTTATTCCTAGTTAAAAATGAAAGGGATTGAATAACCCTAGTTGATTTAAATAATGGGAACCTAGCCTTAGTGAAGGCATGATGATACAATCCTTGAATTGAAAGGTTATTTCTGTTTTATAAATCACTGATTTGGAGATGAATTGTTTATTATTACCAATTGAATTAACCATGCAGGTTCTTATAAAGAAGTGATCATAACTAGGTAAGGGTTATGATATCATATTCATCGAAAGCATGTTACAAACTTTATGAATAGTGATATTCTATGTGGCCTAGTATAAGGGGCTACATATGAGATTGATGGGTTGTAAGGGCCATGATCAACATCACTACTATAATCAAGGTCATGCTAATGACTTATGTTGAGATAGTTAAGAAATGATATCCATATGATAACTGATGTGAGTTAAACATTATACATTTAGTATTCTTCTTCTATAGCAGATGTTTTGATAGTTATGTTTGAAAACATGCCTGATGTTAAAAGAATGTTGAAATGTACTTAAAAAATCAAGTGTAACCATATCATGTAGAGCCCTGATCATAGATCCATCATTGTCAGAAGCCAAATGATTGTGAAATAGGTTTTCCTAAGGGAACTCCTAGATCACATACTTTTGAGTATGTGGGGGATTATGGACGCGAATATCCTTACGTCCTAGTGTAGGAATTGATGTAAGATGTACTTTAATCCATCAACCCTTCACTATATGTTTATGCCAGAATGATGTATCACTAATCTCCCGAGGGAATCTTTAATGCCGCATCGATGAGAGATAAACAAGAGATCTTTCGATGACGAAGAGAGTACAGAACGCCACTGTGACTCTAATAGCGAAGTTGCCAGAATACCCTGGAAAGCTATTATAGTAGAGACACGAGATGTCCTGCATGTTGATCCTCACACTGACTGAGGAAGATGAGGTCATAAGAATCTGGCTCTTTTGATGACCTATGTATAGTACCGATGCGATTTAGTAATGATCAGTTGGAGTATGAGTGGTATACCTCATCTCCGCAGGGCATAATGATGTTTGGGAAAACATAATCAGCCGTGTAGTATAACTGCTTAGGTCGAACTACAAGAAACAATGATTGATGTGACATTGTTTATAAATGTTCTAGTCGAGTAACTAGTATACATGTTCTTCATATTCCATATTGAAATGATTGCTTAAGTAAATGTTGCTTTACTTATCCTTAGCCTGCCGTTGAATGATTTAAATTATCTTGCTCATGTTAATCCTTTATTTGCTATAACAAAGCTTCTGGCGGAGAGTTATAACTCTCACTGGGACAATTATTCAATTGTCTCACCCCTATAGATTTCAACTTTTTAGGTGGTCGTCTAGGACGAAGGAACCAATCCGAGGGTGAGCAGTACCAGCAGTAGCAACCCTAGGGGCAACAGTGAATCTCAGGTGGAGATACTAACTGTCAAGCCTTGTAGATAGTTTGTCTTATGTCGTCTCTGTACTTTCAGGTCCTAGGAGTCAATAGGTCTGAGGTTTTTGGCTTTAAGCCTCGAGATTTTGCATCTTTCCTTGTACAGATAATAGGGCAATGGATGTATGTAATCACTCAAGAGGTGATTTAACAGAGATGTAATGTCAAAACATGATGTAAACAGTTTATCTCATTTATTATAAAAGAGTTTTATGTTTTAATGATCTCCTTCCAAAAAGTTTTAATTTCTAGTGATTTTTCATAATTCCGTTGTTAATAAACCACTTCCGCTAAGTTTACCTCGTGATTTATAGTTCGGACCCCACAATGTATGTGTTTTTTTATCAAATTTTAGGTTGGTGATGTAACCCCTGATGAAATTACAACACTTGATGAGCAGCAAAAGAAAATTGAGAAAGTGAGGGGCATCACAATGATGAACAAGTTAATACAGCAAAGGGCAATGGACCCAAATTGGTTTTAGATTTCGATCATACAGGAAATCCATATGGAGTGAACCACAACTCATTTGTTTCATATCTTGGGGTTCTTACTCGCAGCCATTGCAGTCCTAACCTAGAATCCTGGCATAAAGTTCCTAAGGGAAAGAAAGACCACATATGGAAGGAACTATGTGTGAGCTATTATTATTTTTAATTCTATTTGTGTAAATTACTATTTTTTAGGATACTAGTTAATAGAAATTCTATTTAATTTGCAGAGCATATTTGATCTGGATGAAAAGCTGCATCGTAAATGTGTGATGCAATGCTGTAGGAGGACCCTAAGGAACTATAGGACCAATCTCACCTGAGATTACATACGCGATGTTGATAAGAGGTTCTTGATTGATTTCCAATTCTAGACATTGATTACTATTTCACTAACTCTACACTAATAATTTTTGTTTGTATTCACTTTAAAAAATAAATTTAGGCAGAAGGAAGCCACAAAGCAATGGAACTACCTGGACCCCAAAGACTGGGAGGCATTTGTTACCCAAAGAAAAATACATGAATTCAAGGTATTAAGCACCACTCCCAATTTAATTAATATACATTTTTATGTATTCACCTATTCAAGATTAACCTTTAGTGTTACTAACCAAATCAATGTGATAACTAACTAGGCCCTCAGTGAGGTGCAAAGAGAAAGGCGTGCACTGAATGTGCACGACCACACAATGGGTCCAAGAGGATATGCAGGCGTTCACCAAAGACTATAGGTTGAGTCTTCTCAGCCTACTGCTACTCAGGAGACTGCAGAGTCCTCTACTACTGCTCCCGCACCTCTGCCTCACCATGCTATGTGGATAGCTAGGAGGCAAACAAGAAGGGAGATATACTGAAGCCCACAACTGTTGATGCGACTGCAAAAATGGTAAAATCAACTCTTAGAGCAATCGGTCGATATTGATTATTGTTATGTTTAATTACTCTAATTTTTGTTGACGGTCATTAGCGGGAGCTGCACGAGCAGAGGAAGAAAGGCAAGTTCATCCCTCAGGGCACAAGGGATGAACTGACAGTTGCTCTGGGTAACCCAGAGCATCCTAGACGTGTTAGGGTTGCAGACGTTGGTGTGGGCATCAAAGCGTTCTTTGGGCCATCCCAACGCAAACCTGTCCCAAAAGCGGGACTTTCATAAGCTGAGGTAATCTATTCTCCTATTTTAGAATGTTATTACGAAAGGGAATTCAATAATCAGAAGCTAGCGTTTCTTTTATCCATGTATAGGTAGATTCATTAATTAATAGGAAAGTCAAGGAAGTACTTGATCAGAAACTCCATGAAGCAATTAGCAAGTGGCAGGCATCTCAGACTGCCACTCAGACAGTACCTGTGGCAGGCCACTCTTCCCCTATTGCTCGTACTATAGAGATTGGGAGTAATCCTATAGGCCCACCACCTAACACGTCCTCTGCCAGTATTTTTATGACATAATAGCTAGTATGTTCAAGATGATATGTTTGTGTATATATGCATATAACACGCCCTCTTTACGTAAATTTGTAGGGTTTGAAGCCATGCTGACTAAAAAGTCAAGAATATATCGTTGCAGAGGCGTTGGCTTACCCAACCCTTAAAGGGTGCATGTTTCATGGGTATTCAGTACCAGATGGTGTGGTACGTGTGAGATCGATACATGTACTCCCCGACTGGATGGATCTTGCACTGCCTCATGCACACCCAGATGCTAAAACACTTGGTGAGGTAGTAGGCGGAGTGATACTATGGCCCGAAGCGGATGTCCTCTATACTGATATTGTATGATAAATTTCCATTACTTTAATTTGTTAGTGTGTATATATGAGTCAATTGATCTGAAATTATATATACAGGTCAAAAAGACGAGACCCGCTACATCTCAGCCTCCACTTCCTCGACTACCAAGTTGGCTTCTAAGGGACCTACACGCCTCCATAGGTCCTAATTGTAGGGGTGTGGCAGTATGGATCAGCGAACATGATACAAATTGCCCTATAATTGTTACTATTCCGGAGGATGCTGTAGGTAAATCATACGATAACAATCTATTTATACAAGTTTAGCATACATATTAATGCATACGTAATACAAGTTCTGCATACGTACATATTAATGCATATGTATTAATGCAGGTCAATCATACAAAAACAAGATATTTATACAAGATGTTTTGGAGTTGTTTAGTTATGAATGGTTGAACACATCTTTGATAGAGATGTGGATAGGTGAGATCTTATTTATACATCCATATACCTTGTTTTATATATGGTGATCTGGTTTCTTATATATTAATGCATACGTAATACATGTTTTGCAGCCACTTACACAAGATATGTATAGATTTTGAGCTTTCCCATGTGGGATTTTTTGTTCCATCTTTGATTAGTCTTGTAGATACAGACCCTTCTTCAGTTACTTCATACTGCTGTGATGTTTTGAATATTTTGGTAAAAATAATAAGACGGTGATAATAGCTCCATTCAATGTTGAGTAAGTTTACTTTGGTTATAATTTGGACTTAAGAAAATTACATTTTTATGGTGGATTTTGAGTTATTAATTTTCTACTTTCTTACCTGTAGTGGTAGGAATTGGGAGTTACTAGTTATTTTCCCCAAGACGTTCACTGTCTATTATCTAGATCCTGTGGGGAATTAGTTGGATATATTATATGGACATGCAATTAAAAGGCCATTATTCTCGTTAGAAATATTTCATGTTTTTATATATGTTAACATCTGTTACTACATTACTATTTAATTATGAAATTTAATGGGTTACATTAACATATGTAGGGCTTTACAAGAGTACAAAAAAGCTGGAGGAAAGGTCCCCAGGAAAAAGAATCTGTCACTAATTTGGGAGAATGTGGAAGTAATTTCCTGACTCCAATGTATATATTATTTATGTGAACTGTGCTTATTTGTATTTTTGAATATTTTGTATGTTTCAATCTATAGTGTGATACACAAGATAACGGCTGGGCATGTGCCTACTATGTGATGCTATTTCTGGACCTAATCATCAAACATGCCGTAATGCAAATTGATAAGATACAATAGGTATTATACATAGTCTCATTAGATAATACAAAATATATCAATCTTATTATATATTATTAATTCTATATATACGTCATTCTCTTTGCAGGTCTTTAAAATTGCTGACTTCAACATAGGTGGAAAGCATTTCGATGTACATGCTCCCTATATGAGAGATGAATTAGATGTTGTAAGAGAAGAATGGGCAAAAGCCCTACAAAGAGTGGGAATTTTTAGATATAATTTTATTGACAATGATGACAATGATGAATAAAGAATAACTTTGTTCTCATAATTATTTTTGTGTGAATGTGAATGAATTTTTATGAATTGTCATATGTGTATGAAGATGATCAATACATAAATGTTTCTACATGTGTCTGAATGTGAAAAGAGATGAAATGAATGGAACTGTAGAATGCTACTGGTTTCTACATGTGTGTGCTGAAAAAATAATATGAATTAAATGTGCTTATACATGTGTGTGAATCACATATATATAATATTGTCCATCTTGTTAATTTTGCAGGTTTGTAGCCTGTTGTTGGCTGATATCAATGGATGTCGTAAACCTGTAGTTCAGAACTGAACTACAGGTTCTCATCCTGCTGACCAGCCATACAATAGGCCTGCAAACTGATAAGAAAAAAAATCAAAACATAGGCATCGGTTATTTAAACAAAACCGACTCCTAAGACATACGGTGGCTATTTTTGACATAAAACTGACGTCTTTGTGACCAGGTACCACAGCCGTGCTGGGAAGCATGGCCGTGGTGGCAGGCAGGGGATATGATGATATGGCGTCGGTTATATTTAAAAACCGACGCCCATAGGCCTTTGCTAGTGTTGGCGGGAAGCATTTTTCCTTCAGTTCTTTTAATAACCGATGTCTATAACAATTCTATAGTGTCGGTTTTAGTAAACAACCGATGCCTATAGTTTTTTTGCTAGCGCATTTTTGGTGGCGGGAAGCGTTTTGTCGTTGGTTGGGAATCGACGTCGAACGGGTCCACCTTTAGCGGCGCCCACTTGGGTGTCGCTTGGAAAATGACACTAAAAGCCCTTAATTAACCGATGCTAAAGGCATGTTCTGTAGTAGCGCTAGGGTGGAGGTGGGTGGTATGATTCTACTCCACCCCCTATCTTTTCCCTTATTTTCTTTATTTTATCTTTTTATTGTTTTGCATGTATTTGCTCTGTTTATGGACTTTATCTAGACGGCCATATCTTTTTCTCCTTAGTTGTAAAATTGGCATTATCTAGTCAGTCCATTGAGTAGACATCTATCATTGTACTACAAATTGAATTTAGTTAAACTTTTTGCAAAATCCATTACAAATTGCCATGTCTAAAACCACATTATCACCTTGGACCCCTAAATAACATCATTCTTTGGAATAGTTGGCAAGTCATAAGGAATCAATCAGAACCAATCACAACTTTTTCCTATGTTTAAACAATGTATTATCTTATTATAAAGCTTGTATGATGGGATTTATAGGGACAATCTAACTAAAAGCAATCATACTCTCTGGGAAACAAATGTTGAAGTTATAAGAGCAAGAACACATCCTCCTTCCCCCTATTTTTCTTCTAAAAAAGAGAAGCAAAGAATCACCACCAGACAAAAATTCAAGTATGGGGTGGCATGCTTCCCAAATAAAAATTCCATACCCCACAAAGGGGCGTACCATCAAAAGATGCCAAAATCGCACATGAAAAAAACTGTGACCAATGTAGCCACAACTCTACAAATTTATATCCCGAGTTGAATATAGGATGGATCACCATTTTCTTCAGACACCCCTTCGTCATGTTCTTGTGCAACAACTCACAAAAAGTAAAAATTGAGAGTGTCTGTGATGGAGTGAACTTTTGGAATCCTTAATTGTCCAATGACATAAACGAAATCATATGATTGAGTAGAATTAAGAGTTACAAGCTTTTGACTAAGTAGATGTGTTGATGTGATGATGACATCATAATTAAGATCCATAAGTTATGCCTTTTGAGGAATTTAATCGAATGGTATAGCAGTTGAGTTTTGGCACCAATTAGAGTAGAAGGTAGCTTTAGTTGTGAGGAAGTTATGGTTAAAATATGGTGACAATTGGATATTCCTAGAAGGATTTATTTAGGTTTGAAAATGATGAAATGATGTGTATGCTTGACGAAATTGATAAATGAGACCAAGTTTACATGTGTATTACATAAGTAGCAAGGTTTGAGGAGCACTGTGGTCTCATGTTTGCTGTAGCATGGTGATCATACAATATACACTTTTTATGAGAAGATGGTACGGGTTATCCTGGTCATGCCCGCATTTGATGGCTTGGTCAGATTTGGATGGTCAAGATATTTATCCTTCTCGCAGCCGGTCATAGTGAACAACCCCACAAGGCTCTAACTAATCCCACGTCCTGGTCGTGGGTGGATGAAGGGAACTAGAAGAGCAGTTGCTCTCACCTATTTGACACGATTAGTCTGACCCTCCTTAGCCCTCTCAGAGTAATGAGATCAGGAAGAACAAGTCCCCAGTTCCTTATCGTCTTCATTACCAAAAGCAGCCAAAGGAGGAACGATGCCCAGGGGGATCGGAGGTAGCGCTGACGCTGGTGGGCGTCTGTTCAGGCTCTCGTTCACGTGAAGCAAGAGAGAAGGAAAGTAGTTCTGGATGTAAGGAACTAGCCCAGCGATATGAGGAAGGATCAGAGGATAGCCGTGAAGGATAGGGAGTGACTGCAGCGGCAAGGTTCCATGCCGGCAGCTCGTACATGATACATGCCGACCTTTTTAAAGGAAGTTCGTCGCAGCCATGGATCGCTCAGTGGAGGAGGGCACCTCTGCGGTAGCCATCACCTACAGCTCACAGGCGCGGAGCTTGAGATCAGTAAAGTTTGATGGTGTCGTCATCTACAGCCTTTGGCTTCCCGGATTCCTCATTGGATCCATGGATGCGGCGGCGTCCTCATTACTTCGTGTAGAACCAGAAACCCAGCCAAAGGGATCTGGGCGGAGTTGCTGGTGGAAGAGCGTTGCGGCTCAGATGACTCTTTGGAGAGGGATCCAATGGAGGCATTGGTGCCTCGCCGAAGATGGGAGTCCTGCTCGGGACTCCGGCGGCGCTCACATCGTGAGGATGACTCACGCAGAGGCACCACTGGGATGAGAACGTGACCAAAAAAAAAAGAAAAGGGGAGAAACCTTGAACCGGACCGGCCCAGCTGAACCAAGGAAAACTCAGCGGAACCTGGATCAGCGCAGGTCAAGGAAGCGAGAAGTAGTGCGCCCCCACATGGCCACATGGCAGTCCTCGGTTGGCCAGAAAAGGTAAATCGCTCAGTAATTCCAGTATATATCTCAGATCTTGCATAATTCATATTAAATAGCTCGAGCCTCAGAAAAATACATATAATATACCAAACTTCTCAGAAAAATGAGTAGAACAACATGGTCCCTTTATATTAGGCTTTCGATGCACAAATATCAATGATATCTCGTTAGTAGTGAAATGCTTAATTGATGGATAATAAATATCAAACATTGGCCTAAAATTATGGAAAAATATCAGTAAGTCCATAAACATGTTTATAATGCATATGATGTCAGTTATGATCATGATAATGTACAAAATCATGTAATTTGCTAAAAATGTCTAATTAGGGCTAATAACCCTAATTAATATACAATAAGTGCATACAGGCTCAATAAATGATGAAATTCACAGAGTAAGCTCGTATTAGTATCTGGAACCTTATATTTAAATATGAGATCAAGATGATACCCATAATTCATGTTATATGAAACTGACCTTTAATACATGGTTTTAAACTCTAATCTCAGTTAATGGTGTAATCTAGGGTTAATTAATGTGCACAATACTGCTATGGAAGATAATGTTTGGATAATGAATAATAACCTGGAATATGACATCAGTATGATATTTCTAAGACAAGAATGCAAGAAATGATGAGAATATACTAATGAGATAAGAGAAACCCTAATGAGCACGACTAGGGTTAGTGTTGATGAGAACCTGATGATAGTATATGATCTTGTCTTAATAAGGGTTTCACCAAGGATAGGTGACATCAGGAATGTGGTATAGATTGTGATAAGTTTATCTCTTGATCAAGGTACGCCATTACCTCTTACTTGGCTTATTATACAATATGCTTGTGTTATATGTGTAGTAAAATACTTGGCATATGTTATTGGTTGAAATGATTGTTCTTGTATGATATGTTGCATGACTCTCCATAATTACTGCTATGAACACATCAAACATAATATATCTGTTCCATTATATGAAAGCACTAACTCTTTGGTAGTGTGCTTGGAAGTGACCTAACTCTTTGGTAGTGGTCACATTGTACATATGACCTAACTCTTTGGTAGTGGTCTGACCTAACTCTTTGGTAGTGATCATAAAGGCCTTGATATATAATGGAAAATAAGCTTAAAATGTGTGTTCTCTTTTGTTAATGAATATCCTGGTGCAAATATACGCTTTTCCTATATTCTTCTGTTACTGCCAAGTATTAGTTTTATCTTATTGCCAAGATATGATGAGAGGTAAATAAAAGACACGTAGGCGTACTCAGTACAATATTCATGAAATATTGTGCTGACGTGTACCGCTTGTAATCTTTTATATAGGTTGTGGTTATGCTCTTGAAGATCCATGATAGTGAGAGTTGTATGGCGAGCTGATGTACAGATGGACATGTTGTCTTAAGATCCTGTTGTTTAGATGTAGTACATGTATATGTTAAAGTTTTCTGTTCAATATGTAATATCAAATGTTGTAACAATTCATGTTGTAATTATATGTTGAATGGTGAACATGTGTTGTATGGTTTTATTATTGTTCATGTACATGTGCTACTGTTGTTTCCTTCTGACTCCCTCGATTTTCTTCTTCTTAGCCTAGTGTGTGTGTTTAAATTGGGATTCTCGCTGAGGTGAGGGTTTCAATTTAGACGTCACACATTAGATTAAGTTTTAGAAAATCCGGGGATGTCACAGTGTCAAAGAAAAAGTAAGATGAAGCCTATTTTTCTACAAAATCTTGATTTAGAAGCAAGATATGATAATTATTTTGATAGCAAATACAAAACATTGTGTTATGTGGTTCTAAGAGAATGGGTCACTTGGCCAAAATTTGGAGGTAAGGATTATAGTGATGTTACAAAGGTGAGGGATGACATGTTGCGACTATAAATTGGACTTTATTTGTAATTTAAATTGCAGCGGGACGAGCAAAGCTTCAAGTCTGGGGTATTTTGATGAATGCATAATCATCTATCTTTTTGCATATTTTTCATAGTCCTTTTTATTAGAACTTATCTCCTTTTTATTATTTTTGTAACAATTTGCAATTTACCCACTTTTTATTTATTATGCAAATACTTAGCTCTTTTCTCACTTTTTGTTAGTTTTTCCTCCAAAGCTAAAGTTCTGACCTACTGAGCTCACAAGACAACTGTCTCAGAGCTCTAGACAGTCGTTTCACATCCATGAAGCCCAAACCCTAGAGCCAGGTGGCCACTTGGTCCTAGGCTCAACCTGCTACTTCAGCACTCTAGACGGGCGTCTCGCTTTATCGAGGCAGCCATCTCATCATCCCAACTGAGCATCTAGACTAGCCCAGACGGACATCTCATGACCCTACTAATTCAAACGTTCAAGCCGCCATTCATGATAGGGTTTGCACCCTAAGATCCTGCACAACTGCACAAGACGTTCGTCCCATGTCATCGATGACCGGTTCACACATTTTGTAAAAGATTGGATTTCTGGCTTAATTTCAAGGACGGAATTTCTTTTAAGGTGTGTAGGATGTGATGGAGTGGACTTTTAGAACCCTAAATGTCCAATGACATAAGTGAAATCATAAGGTTGAATAATATTGAGAGTTCCAAGGTTTTGGCAAAGTAGGTGTGTTGATGTGATGTTGATATCATGGTTAAGATTTCTCTTTTTATGCCTTTTTGAAGAATTTAATTAAATAGTCTAATATATGAGTTTGGTCTCCAAATTGGAGTAGAATGTACCTTGAGAGGTAAAGAAGCTTTGGTTAAAATTTGGTTGCATTTGGAGTATCCTAGAGGAAGTTATTAAGGTTTGAAATTGGTGAAATAGTGTGCATTATTGGTGTTGTTTAGCCTAAGTTGTTGATTATAATAAGTGTCACACGCCCCTTGGTCTGGGCTGGGCCTGTGTGGCTGAATCTTGGCCGTCCATATCTGATATAGTGGCTGGGAGTGCAAACTTAAGTGAGCCGTGGATAGGCTCATCTGGAGGACTGACTCAAGCCTTTGGATTCGAGATCAAGGGTCCTTGTGTTGTCCCTAACCTTGCGGTTACTTCCTTGAACGCAAGCAGGTACCACGACTTTGTGGTGCTCGCTGATCGTGGGACGAGAGGGAGGTTTGGCCCAGCAGTTGGCTCTGTACTGGCCTAAGCTTTCTTTTGACCCCTCATATGTGGGTTTCTGCAAGGAGATGATCCAGTTTCACATTCCTGTCTCGGTCAGTTCTCCACTCCACCAAGCCAACAAAGCACGAGATGGGGAGAAGAAGGAAAAGCGGTCTGGGAGAGGACCTCAATGGAATCTCAGCACCTAAAAACCTTAACGAAGCCAGTGGAAGGTACAGATTCATGCTGTGGGTCGAGATTTGGGCAGAAAAGCTTGAGGTCGTCAGAGAAGAGACCTTGAGCTTGTACTCGAGGCTTCTGCTTTCTTCCCTAATCGGATGAGGAGGAGATGTTCGGTAAGGTCTGACGGGGAACTCGGAGCCTCTGGCTTGATCTAGGAGGGACAAGAGGCATTTTGCCTCTTCTGCACCTCTGTAGCAGCCGCAAGCGGCGGCGAGCTCGTGGGGATGGAGACCCAAGGGCTAAGGGGAGCTTTTGAGTAGCCGTGGATGTCTAGATGGGGATGTCGGAGCTACTAGCGGCCAAAGAAGAAGATGAGGAGTGCATGAGCCTTGCAGATTCCTCACCAGAACCAGAGCTCGCGGTGGCGCCCACGCGTAGCAGGGGAGACAAAGCCCCGCAAGGGACTCGCGAGCGAGGAACAGATGAGGAGAGAGGGTGATCCAATATGAACCAGCTCAAGTCAGCTCAGAACCGAACGTCCCAGTGCAAACCAAGAGAAGGACCGGCCGCAGCACAGCAAAGGAGCTGCGCAGCCACATGAGCCACGTGTTGGCGGGCTATTGGCCAGGAAAAGGTAAATCACCCAATAATTCAGTAAATATCCAATTCTTGAATGATTCACAGTAAATAGCTCCATTATTAGAAAAATACAAATAAGGTATCAAACTTCTCAGAAAAAGGAGTAGAACAATATGAAACCATAATATCAGACTTTTAATGCATAAATATTGATGATATTATGTAAGATGTGTAATTCTTATTTAATGGATTATAAATAGCAAACAATGACATAAAAATTATAGAAAAATGCCAGTAAGTCCACAACCATGTCTTTAATGCATATGATGTTATTTATGGTCACGTTGATGCATAAAAGAATATAATTTGATTAATAGGGCTAATTAGGGATTTTAACCCTAATTAAAATGTAATAAATGCACACATGCTCAATAAATGATGAAATTCATAGCGTAAGCTCATATCAGTATATGAAATCTCAGTTTTAATTATCAGATCATAATGATGAATAGAATCCATGTTATATGAAGATGCATCTTAATACATGTTATAAAACCCTAATCTCGGTTAATGGTGTAATCTAGGGTTAATTAATGTGCACAAAAATGCTATGGAAGATAATGTTCAGATAATGAATCATAATCTGGAATATGACATCAGTAACATAATTCTAAGATAAGAATTCAAGTAAAAGTGGGAATATCCTAATGGACTAAGTGAAACCCTAATAGATACAATTAGGGTTAATATGAGAAGTATGATGATGAGAACCTAATAGTGATATGTGGTCTTGTCTTAATCAGGGACTGACCAGGATATAGTTGACATGAGGGATATCTGATGATTAGGTTTGTTCTTGATCAAGGTACGCCATTACCTCTTGCTTGGCTTATTATACAATATGCTTGTGTTATATAGTAGTAAAGACTTGGCATATGGTATTGATTGAAATGATTGTTCTTATATACTACGTTGTTTGAGCTTTTCATACTTATTGTTATGAACACATCAAACATAATATATATGTTCCATTATATGAAAAAACTAACTATTTGGTAGTGTCCTTGGAAGTGACCTAACTCTTTGGTAGTGGTCACATTGTACATATGACCTAACTCTTTGGTAGTGGTCTGACCTAACTCTTTGGTAGTGGTCACCTTGTACAAATGATCTAACTCTTTGGTAGTGATCATAAAGGCCTTGGTATATAATGGAAAATAAGCTTAAAATATGTGTTCTCTTCTATGAATGAATATCTTTGTGCAAGTATATGCTTTCCTTATATTCTCTTGTTACTGCCAAGTATTAGTTTTATCTTATTGACAAGATATGATGAGAGGTATATAAAAGACACAAAGGCGTACTTAGTACAATATTCTTGAATATTGTGCTGACGTGTACCGCATGTAATCTTTTGTTTAGGTTGTGGTTATGCTCTTGAAGATCCAGGATAGTGAGAGTTGTATGGCGAGCTGATGTACAGGTGGACTTGTTGTCTTAAGATCTTGTAGTTTAGTGGTAGTACATGTATATGTATAAGTTGTTGTTCAATATGTAATATCAAATGTTGTAACAATTCATGTTGTAATTATATGTTGAATAGTGAACAAGTGTTGTATGGTTATATTATTGTTCATCTACATGTGCTACTGATTGTTTCCTTCTGACTTCCTCTGATTTTCTTCTTCTTGGCCTAATGTGTGGTGTTTAAATTGGGATTCTCGCTGAGGTGAGGGTTTGAATTTGGAAGTCCGCATTAGATTAAGTTTTAGAAAATCTGGGGACGTCACAGGTGGTATCAGAGCATCAACAATACCAAATCCTGACATTTGCTCATTATGCAACTCAAAACTAAAGAACCTTGAACTTAATAATCTTTTAGGGTTAGATTAGTCATCTTTTAGAGACTAGATCTGACCTAGCCACTAGGTTAGCACCTAGATGTCTGAGAACTAGGTCTAGACTGGTGCTTGTTGAGTAGCAAGTCTTTAGATGTCGTTCTTTCCTTGTAGTGCAGTGGTATGGGGTGTTGCACTATTTGGAAATGACGTGCATCAAGGGAAAAGAAACCCTAGACATATTGCACACGTTGTCTAAAGTAGCTACACTAGTCTACACCATGTTCTCACCCTTTTCACTAGTTTTCATGACACTGTACTCTCTACCATGTGTGGGACACTCGTTTTCTGGATTTGGTTTTTGATTCCAAATAGATCAAACCTCGATAGTTTTCTCTGATGCTTGTTTTATCGGAGAAAAACTATATAATATTTTATTATATATGTAAGTATTACAAAAATGTGTTCCCACACATGTACGAGAAGGAGGTGGTCATGCAACCTAAGTGAAAGTGATGACATCAGTCTAGAAGAGAGAATAGTTCTAGATTAGATGTCTAGAGCCTTTTTGCATATATGATAGATGGATTACATGAAATAAGTTTTGATGATATGGTCTAAGTCTTATGTAGATGACATAAGATGGTTATGATGATATATGTTAGTCTTTGAGGACTTAAGTTCAGTGTTGAGGATTTGAGATAAGTTTTGATGATGCAAGTATGAGTTCTTTTATGAGATAAGATGTCTTAAGTTAAGGCAAGTTGTGAGTTACCATGAGCCTCAAGCTCTTTTACAAAGGAGGACCTCTAGTGTTAGGACCAGTTTTGGGGTTAGCTCAAGAGAGAGAGAGACCCACAGGGAGAAGGTCAAAGAACCTAGACTCCACGATATGAGAAATATGAGATATGTGATATGATATGTCCTAAACTAGACTACTCCTGAGTGATTGAGATGAGTCACTTTATGCATGATTCCTATAGTCTTTTTGAACCCTAGATGTTCTTGGGAGGACCAAACCCTAGAGATAGAGAGAGGCTCGTTATATGTGCATATGAACATGAATATGAGTGCCTGCCATCTGGGTGAGGGAGAGAGCCCAAGACCCTGGAGGAGGTAGCTATATTAGTTTCTGTGAAGCCTCATGCTCGGGTTGGTGGTTTCCCACATAGGAATCTAATGGTGTATATAAGAGTGTTTTGGGTAAGCATGTTTCATGGTTAGAGATCTATGAAGAGTATGGCATATCATGTTTTGTTTTGTGCTATGTGGCTAGAGATAATGAAGTTATCACTAGTGTCAATGAGGTATACCTGAGAACCATACACCAAGAGAGGAAAGATAAAGTTGGTATATGAGATACTCATAGAGTTGAGTGAGCTCAGTGAGATTGAGCATGTAACTACCCTCATGATATGGGTTAGGAGAACCTCAGTTGGACTAGATAAAGTTTTGATATATGTTTGATAAGACACTCATATAAGTTTGTTTAGCACAACTATGATAAAATATATGTAATATGGTGATCTAATCTTGAGATATGGATATAAGATGATGGAAAACTAAAGATGGTTTAATAGATATCAAAGTATAAATGGTTAACCATGTACATGAATAATGATGATAATGTGAAATTGTTGGTTAATCTATTGATGAAATCACTAGTAAATGTTGTAATTGATTATGAACAATGAAATAATATCATACGAACAGAACATGTTACATGATGTGTTAATCTTAGTGCATAATAAAGGTGAAAAATATAGTTTTATAGTTAGCACAACATAATGTTGATGACACCTTGATGTATGAGTTAATCTTAGTTAACTCCTTTAGACCATGGTAATATGATGTGGGAACCTTAATGCATGGCTAAAGATAAGGAAGCAGATCTAACATATGAGATATGTAATGACATAACCTAAGCTTCTAAACCCTGTTTGAGCCTTCTATGGAGTGAGGTTTCACCCTTGATGCTTTTGAGACCTCCTAATAGTGCCTTGGATACATGGTACTAGGTAACCTTTGTGGATATGTTACACATAGAATGGTGCCTACATGTGGATGAGAGCAAGATAAGGTTTTCCCTGGAAGTATGAGTATGATTTACTTTCAAAGACGAAAGTTCTTTTAAGATGTATATGATGTAGAAGACTAGATTTCTGGCTTAATTTCGAGGACGGAATTTCTTTTAAGGTGTGTAGGATGTGATGGAGTGGACTTTTAGAACCCTAAATGTCCAATGACATAAGTGAAATCATAAGGTTGAATAATATTGAGAGTTCCAAGGTTTTGGCAAAGTAGGTGTTGATGTGATGTTGATATCATGGTTAAGATTTCTCTTTTTATGCCTTTTTGAAGAAATTAATTAAATAGTCTAATACATGAGTTTGGTCACCAAATCTGAGTAGAATGTACCTTGAGAGGTAAAGAATCTTTGGTTAAAATTTGGTTGCATTTGGAGTATCCTAGAGGAAGTTATTAAGGTTTGAAATTGGTGAAATAATGTGCATTATTGGTGTTGTTTAGCCTAAGTTGTTGATTATAATAAGTGTCACACGCCCCTTGGTCTGGGCTGGGCCTGTGTGGCCGAATCTTGGCCGTCCATATCTGATCTAGTGGCTGGGAGTGCTGACTTAAGTGAGCCGTGGATAGGCTCTTCTGGAGGACTGACTCAAGCCTTTGGATTCGAGATCAAGGGTCCTTGTGTTGTCCCTAACCTTGCGGTTACTTCCTTGACCGCAAGCAGGGGCCACGACTTCATGGTGCTCGCTGATCGTGGGACGAGAGGGAGGTTTGGCCCAGCAGTTGGCTCCTCACTGGCTTAAGCTTTCTTTTGACCCCTCATATGTGGGTTTCTGCAAGGAGACGATCCAGTTTCACCTTCCTGTCTCGGTCAGTTCTCCACTCCACCAAGCCAACAAAGCATGAGATGGGGAGAAGAAGGAAAAGCGGTCTGGGAGAGGACCTCAATGGCATCTCAGCACCTAAAAACCTTAACGAAGACAGTGGAGGTACAGATTCATATTGTGGGTCGAGATTTGGGCAGAAAAGCTTGAGGTCGTCAGAGAAGAGACCTTGAGCTTGTACTCGAGGCTTATGCTTTCTTCCCCAATCGGATGAAGAGGAGATGTTCGGTAAGGTCTGACGGGGAACTCGGAGCCTCTGGCTTGATCTAGGAGGGACAAGAGGCATTTTGCCTCTTCCGCACCTACGTAGCAGCCGTAAGCGGCGGCGAGCTCGCGGGGATGGAGACCCAAGGGCTAAGGGGAGCTTCTGAGTAGCCGTGGATGTCTAGATGGGGACGTTAGAGCTACTGGCGGCCAAAGAAGAAGACGAGGAGTGCCTGAGCCTTGTAGATTCCTCGACGGAACCAGAGCTCGCGGCAGCGCCCACGCGTAGCAGAGGAGACAGAGCCCCGCTAGGGACTCGTGAGCGAGGAGCAGATAAGGAGAATGGGCGATCCAATCTGAACCAGCTCAAGTCAGCTCAGAACCGGTCGGCCCAGTGCAAACCAAGAGAAGGACCGGCCGCAGCACAGCAAAGGAGATGCACAGCCACATGAGCCACATGTCAGCGGGCTATTGGCCAGGAAAAGGTAAATCGCCCAATAATTCAGTAAATATCCAATTCTTGAATAATTCACAGTAAATAGCTCCATTATCAGAAAAATACAAATAAGGTATCGAATTTCTCAGAAACATGTGTAGAACAATATGAAACCATAATATTAGGCTTTTGATGCATAAATATTGATGATATTTTGTAAGATGTGTAATTCTTATTTAATGGATAATAAATAGCAAACAATGACATAAAAATTATAGAAAAATGCCAGTAAGTCCAAAACCATGTCTTTAATGCATATGATGTTAGTTATGGTCACGTTGATGCATAAAAGAATATAATTTGATTAATAGGGCTAATTAGGGATTTTAACCCTAATTAAAATGTAATAAATGCACACATGCTCAATAAATGATGAAATTCACAGCGTAAGCTCATATCAGTATATGAAATCTCAGTTTTAATTATAAGATCATAATGATGAACATAATCCATGTTATATGAAGATGCATCTTAATACATGTTATAAAACCCTAATCTCAGTTAATGGTGTAATCTAGCGTTAGTTAATGTGCACAAAAATGCTATGGAAGATAATGTTCAGATAATGAATCATAATCTGGAATATGACATCAGTAAGATAATTCTAAGATAAGAATTCAAGCAAAAGTGGGAATATCCTAATGTACTAAGTGAAACCCTAATAGATACAATTAGGGTTAAGATGAGAAGTATGATGATGAGAACCTAATAGTGATATGTGGTCTTGTCTTAATCAGGGACTGACCAGGATATAGTTGACATGAGGGATATCTGATGATTAGGTTTGTTCTTGATCAAGGTACGCCATTACCTCTTGCTTGGCTTATTATACAATATGCTTGTGTTATATTGTAGTAAAGACTTGGCATATGGTATTGATTGAAATGATTGTTCTTATATACTATGTTGTTTAAGCTTTTCATACTTATTGTTATGAACACATCAAACATAATATATTTGTTCCATTATATGAAAGCACTAACTCTTTGGTAGTGTGCCTGGAAGTGACCTAACTCTTTGGTAGTGGTCACATTGTACATATGACCTAACTCTTTGGTAGTGGTCTGACCTAACTCTTTGGTAGTGGTTACCTTGTACAAATGATCTAACTCTTTGGTAGTGATCATAAAGGCCTTGGTATATAATGGAAAATAAGCTTAAAATATGTGTTCTCTTCTATGAATGAATATCTTTGTGCAAGTATACGCTTTCCTTATATTCTCTTGTTACTGCCAAGTATTAGTTTTATCTTATTGCCAAGATATGATGAGAGGTATATAAAAGACATGTAGGCGTACTCAGTACAATATTCTTGAATATTGTGCTGACGTGTACCTCATGTAATCTTTTATTTAGGTTGTGGTTATGCTCTTGAAGATCTAGATATTGAGAGTTGCATGGCGAGCTGATGTACAGGTGGACATGTTGTCTTAAGATCCTGTAGTTTAGTGGTAGTACATGTATATGTATAAGTTGTTGTTCAATATGTAATATCAAATGTTGTAACAATTCATTTTGTAATTATATGTTGAATAGTGAACAAGTGTTGTATGGTTATATTATTGTTCATGTACATGTGCTACTGATTGTTTCCTTCTGACTTCCGATGATTTTCTTATTCTTGGCCTAGTGTGTGGTGTTTAAATTGGGATTCTCGCTGAGGTGAGGGTTTCAATTTGGAAGTCACACATTATATTAAGTTTTAGAAAATCTGGGGACGTCACACATTTCTTCGTGCACAAGCAATAGAGTCAAATGACACTTCCATCCCCTCATTAGGGTTTTCAATCTAATGCTTCTAGAGCACACTCCACGTCATCCCATACGACCATCTTGAGTAGTGAGAAGGTTGTTTAGCAGCTCACGAGCAACAATTCCAGCAACCGCCACTACTTTTGTTCCTCTCACTCATTTCAGAGTTTCTGCCCCTCCTTCCCCTATAAAAGGAGGTGGATTCCACTAGGAAAAGGGTCCTTAGTTTGTACTCACATTTTATTATTGACACGATGTTATCTTCAATTCAAAGTGTAATATTTCAAGTTTGTAATAAAATTGGTTCTTGTCTATGGATCTGGATTTATTTCTTGTTCTCATCAGTTAATATCAGCATATGATATCGTTGGAATAGGGATTTAGAATGTGTAAACCTCTTTCACGAGGATTTGGATGTGACTGCAGAAAATTCCTCTTTAGGATGAAAAACCATGATGCATGAACACCAGGACCAATGGGTTCACGTGGAGTTCCTCTCTTAAATTTTATTTTCAAATGATTTGCATACCTACTTCTATCTTATTTGTCGTGTATTTCTTTATCTTGTTTTCACTTTGTCTAAGGTGGTAAGACCCATAAGCCTTGATGCTTTTCCTTCTAATTCAATCATTCTTCCAATGCTTGTTTTTCATCGCTTCTCTTAATGTCTTGCACTTTACTTCTTGTTTTAGATAATCTTGTGTGCTAACAATCTTCTTTCTTTACTTTCTTATCTTCGTATAACTTTTTCCTTTCATTGCTTTAGTGTAACTTTTAATTTCTTTTGCAATTTTATTCTTTTTCTAGTTTGATCATTCAACCCACAAGCTGGGATTTACTTTCTATTCATTATTTAAAAATACCAAAAAGAAATAATTTCAAAAATCAATCGAGATAAAGGAGAACAATCTTAATAGCATGGGATCGACCCTTCTATACTAGCCTATACTAGAAAGTAAAAAAGGATTAAACTCTAGGATAATCATCTTAGTGAATTGGTTTGCTCTTTGATGTGTATCAAAACCTATAGTATATATTAACCCACAGGGCTTGTAATAGAGTTAAAGAATTGCTATTATGTATCTACTATAAATAGAAACATCATTTCTGTATCTTGTATGGACAAGGATGCATTTGAATTCCATATTAAAAATGGTTGATGTTCCATTTCAAAAGATGAGATCCTTTATGGTAGTGCCCCAATGACTTATGGCCTTTATTTGTTAGATCTAAAGACATATGTTTATAATGTTAGTACCAATAGACTAAAACTCAGCAACTCAAACAAACATACTTTTGGCATTTTCGTCTAGGGCACATAAATGAGAAAAGCATATCTAGACTCCATATGGATGGTTATCTAGATATAATCAATGGATACATGTGAATCTTATTTGTTGGGAAAGATGTCTAAGAACCCTTTCACTGATAACAATGAGAGGGTGAGTGATCTATTAGGACTCATACATATTGATGTGTGTGGACCTTTTATAACAACAACTAGATGTGGGTATCAATACTTCATTACCATCACTGATGACTTCAGTAGGTATGGCTATTTTTATTTTATGAAACATAAGTCAAAAACTCTTGAAAATTTCAAGGAGTTTATGAATAAAATACATAACCAACTTGGTAAAATTATTAAGGCACTTCATTTCGATCAAGGTGGATAATACTTAAACCTAGAGTTTGAGAACCATCTTAAAGCCCATGGGATTGTATCCCAGTGGACTCCACCTGGAACACCATAGCATAATTGTGTGTATAAAGAAGGAATCACACATTGTTAGATATCGTGAGGTCAATGATGAGTTTAGTTGAGCTTTCGACTACCTTCTGGGGGTATGCTCTAGAAACTATCACATTTACACTAAATCGAGTACCATCTAAATTAGTTCAAAAGAAAAAACATGAGATTTGGCATTGGAAATATTCCAAAGTGTATTTTATGAGGGTTTGGGGATGTGAAGCTGAAGCGAAAAGAATGTTTTCTGATAAGCTTGGTCCTAAATCTTATAAATGTGATTTATTTATATCCTAAGAAGCAAGAGGTTATTACTTTTATTCCAGATTTGACAACAAAGTGTTTGTTGTCAGGGATGCTGAGGTTCCTTGAGATGTAGGAAAATATGGCTACAAAATAGGTAGTAGAAACAAAAAATGTATCTACCATATTCCCCAAAAAGTAGTAGATCGCGTCAATAACTGTAAGATGGGAAGGATGGTTTTAAGGATATATATGGTCCTGGAGCAAGTCCAACAACATCTCCTCATCATTCATGATGTGCAACTATTGACTAGTTTCTCTTAGGCGATGTTTGTGTAGCTCCTGGCCTTCACCACGGACAACAGACTGGAGAACTTCTATTGCAACTCCTACGATCTTGCCATTGACTGTGAGTTGACATTCTCCTCCTCGAAGCATCCAATGGACTCCTGCCTCTAGAGTAGTCCACACAGACTGCATAGAACTCATACGACATGTTAGAACAAACAGGAACGAGTTGTCCCTCCTGTTGGCATACTAGTCACCAAATTGCTCTCCCACAATAATGATCCTCAATTGATCTTTCCCTTGCTATCCCTCCCTTTGAAGGGTAGAACTTTCTTGGTCTATCTATTGGTTACCATAACTGGAGAGGACAACAATTGTCAAAGCAACTGATTCTTAACTATCTATGTTGTGCTTTAGGAATCCCCCGTTATCCTTCTATTTATAGTAGAGGCCTGGGTCAGGGTTCCCAATCGATGCGGGAGTGGAAAGGATAGAAAGATCTTGAATTTTTGCAACCTGTGACCATCCAAATGGATGTATGGAAACCTAAACAATTGTCTAGAATGTGAGAGGGGTGTCTCACACCACGAGATGGTCATTAATGTTAAACATTGATTCCTTGCACAACAAGTAATGTGAAACCAAAATGAATATGGGAAAGTATTTGGAACCTTCCTTTGGCCCAACCGAGTGATCGCACCCATGCAAAATAGTTGTATCATTCACCCAGATGATCGTCTAGTGAGCCTAGATGATCCGATCTATTCAATAGAATGAACTAGTTGGTTCACACCTCAGTTTGGGAAGAACTTAGCAATTCAATTTTTGATCATCCCAACACCCCCAAACGGCTGTCTCAATGTTTGAGACAACTATTTGGCACTCCAAACATCCATCTCTTAGTGAGACGATCATCTGGCAATGTATCCAGCTGATATGTTGTGTGAATTCAATACCTAAATACTTTAGTAATCAATTCAATCATCATTCAAGATTAAACTCCTCTTCTAGGTCGAGACCAATGTGTGTGACCATATAGGTCCCATATCACGTTGGTAGTTAATGTCCATAACTAACTTATGACATCACAAACAAAGAGTGGTGCCTAGTCACACATCAATGCTACCCAAGTGAATGAAAAGTTGGGGAACAACTTCAACCTACAATCTGTGCTTGGTGTTAAAATTTTTGTATAATTTCTTTATCTCTCTTATCCAGATTGAACTCAAGGCATAGTATAGTCACCCTCTTCAGCAGTCAATCTTGTTTCTTGAATCGGAGCACACTGTTTGAGATATATGTAAGTTCAATATCATATATTGACTCACATGCACATGGCCATACTTTTCTCAGTATCGCTAATCAAGAGGCATTGGATATCACACTTCGTTAAGAGAAACAAATCCCATCTCTACCACTAACAGACAGTCCCCATGTGTCGTAGTCACCCAATAATCACCGTAATAACAACCCATGTTTCAGTTTGCATTGATGATGTCAAAGCATACAGAACGACATGTGATTAGTGCAGTCATTTCAGGTCTAAGAACCACAAACACCACCATTACTATGAGAGTTGACTATGACTACCATGTTGATGGTTTCCATGTGTTAGTATATGGTGTGTATGTCCAATACATTGTTCTCTAATATGTATATGTGTGCTTGTTTTGACATAGCCATATCATGACTCATGAGAATTTGTCATCAACCAACTCACACTCTGATCTCATGTGTCATTGTTGTATGTCAACCTTCCACAATAACAACTGACCAGGGACATAATGAGAATATATATGAACTCTAAACATATGTATGATCTCATTTTCCCAAGTCATGTACTTGAAGATGTACGTCATTTAGTAGTTTAATTCTCTAGACATTTATAATGTTACATCATTGTCTCATAACTGAATTGAACAAAATGAATTGGAAGATCAACTCACACTCTGATCTCATGTGTCATTGTTGTCTATCAACCTTCCACAATAACAACTGACCAGGGACATAATGAGAATATATATGTATTGTAACATCCGTATGATCTCATTTTCCCAAGTCATGTACTTGAAGACGTATGTCATTTAGTAATTTAATTCTCTAGACATTTATAATGTTACATCATTATCTCATAACTGAATTAAACAAAATAAATTGGAAGCTTGCCTTTATTTATTAATCAAATCAATTACAAGTTATCCCATTATAATCATCATATGATTGGCTCTCAGGGCATACATACCAACAAAACCCCACTTGCACTTAGAGCCAATCACCCACAAATCTTATCCTAAGTGGTCTAACATGACCATCATGCTTCTTCTATGAAAGTGCCTTTGTAAGGGGTCAACAACATTGTTCTCAGTTGGTATTTTGCATATATTTACACGTCCTCACTGTATGATCTCTCATATGAGATGATACCACCTTTGTATATGCTTTGAGCATTGATGTGATCTGGGTTTCTCATCTTGTGCAATAGATCCATTGTCGTCACAATAAAGCTCGATTGCATCACTGATGCTTGGAATGACCTCAAGTTTTGTAATGAACTTCTTGATCAATACATCCTCCTTTGCTGCATTCAATGCAACAATATACTCAGCCTCTATTGTAGAATCAACAACTATCTCTTGCATGAAACTCTTCCATCTTAAAATCTAGTTCTTTAGGCAATACATGAATCTTGATTGAAATTTGTAATCATCTTGGTCGGTCCAAAAGCTTGCATTGGCATAACCCTTTACCACCAACTCTTCCTCTTTGTCATAAACCAAGAAAAAATCCTTAGTTCTTCTCAAGTACTTGAGGATGTTCCTCACTGATATCTAGTGAGCACCACCTAGGTCTACCTAATGTGTGCTCGTCATACTCAAGGCATACAAGATGTTTGGTTGGGTACATAACATTGCATGCATGATTGATCCAATTGTCAAGGCATATGGAATCAAACTCATGTGTTCCATTTTTGCACAAGAACTGGGACATTCTAGAGATGGCGACCCCGTGATGCATAGGCAAGTCTCCTCTCTTTGAGTTCTCCATGCTAAACTTTTTCAACACTTTGTCAAGGTATGTGCTTTGACTTAGTCTAAGAACCCTCTTAGATCTATCTCTATAGATATTTGTCCCCAAGATGTAGGATGCTTCTCCTAAGGCTTTCATATAAAACATATTTCCAAGCCATGTCCTTACCTTTTGTAAAGTAGGGATGTCATTCCCCATTAATAATGTCATCTACCTATCATATGTGGAATGTCACTGTGCTCTCACTAACCTTATTGTACACATAAGGTTCATATTCATTTTGAATAAAGCCAAACTTTTTAACTATCTCATTTAAACAAAGATTCCAGCTTCAGAATGTAATGAAAATGCACATACACTAAGATATAAAAATATAAGGGAAAGACTAGAATAAGTAATAATAAATTGGAACTGATATCCATGTTCTATCTTTGGGGCCTCATATAAGAAACCCTAAATTGGGAATGAAGGATGAGGGAATGTAAATGCAAGACATATATTAGTATGTAACATACAAAATAAAGAAGAAAGGATTGATAAAGTGTCATGAATCATATAACAAATTCGGGTACTTTATTGAATTTGAAATTGAGGAAAGATAAGAGAAAATGACATACAAAGACAAATAGAAAGAATAAATTATGAAAAAGGGATAATTGAGTAAAATGCATTAATTAAATCTAAATCAAAAGGTAAAATAAGAGAAAAATTGAAGTATATAATTAGTACATAGCAGTGATGAGTCTTTAGAAGAATTAAAGTGAATAGAACTGGATCAGCAAGTAAATCATAAGACTAGGATAAGAAACTTAGATGAAACAAAAGGGAAGTGATGGAAATGATGAGTTTGATTAAGGAGGGTTAAATGACATAATTGAGAGAATGGAATGTGTACTTCTATTAAGAATTTCAAATATATTACACCTACTACCTTTGATTTAAAATCTCTATAAGTAACAACATAGTTTCCCTCAGAATTATTCAATAGGTTCCTAGTGATAAATGGAACTAGTTCTCAAAAGAAGAACCAAGGTGCAGATAAATAATGAACAAGTCATACGAAGGTAAATAATATTTAGAATAGATAATTATATCGAAAGAGAAACATGATGCTTAACCCATGCATGAGACTTGATTTGAAATGAATGACATGTAGTGTATTATGCATAAGATGGAACTTGTAGGGAGAATATTGATTTAGAATTTCAACTAGATAAAAGCAAAAGGATGAAAGAAAGTATATACGTCATAGAATATGGAATCATACATAAGAGTGAGAAATGTGATCGTAGGAGATAAGTAAAATGTTAATAATGACATAGGGAAGAGTAGCATACAAGTAGAGATGATAGAAAATAAAGAAGGGGTTGAAATATGAAGGAGTAATATAGATGATAAAAGAGAGAGGTCAGGAGACGTGAGAAGATCTAAATAGTTTAGTCTCCGTGACAATTATTAATTAAACCTAGACACGAGAAGTGTGTTAAGTGAATACTTGAAGATTGGAATTCTAAATCTTAGAATCACCTTCTCTTTTGTATCCTACCTAATGGGAATAATGTGGGGATGAAGTGGTAAGAGAATGGATTCTACATGATACATAACCACCATTGTAGATACATCTATTGATTATAATGATGGTTAAATATGGAATGATGATGAACTCCAATGGGATAAATTAGGAATGTAACCTATCATAAAATCCAAGTAAGAGAAGGTAAACTTCATGAGATATAAAGTTTGAATTTTAAATTAAGTGAGCAAGACCACATCACAAAAACATCATGTTATTAATAAGGATCAAACCCTAGAATGTTTAGGGTTGTAGTAGCTCAAGGGATGTTAGTAGTGGTTTGACCTTGAGCACTAACATAATTATAAAATAAAATCTTGAGATGAGAAATATGAGAAGGAAATAGCAGTGATACTAAGTGTTTAAAGGTAGCAAATGAGTGAGAGAGATAAACAACATGGAAATGATTATGAATGGATGGTAAGAAATAGATCTGAAATGTAAGAAGTGTGATATGAAAAAAAGTACAACATAATTAAAAAGTGAGCTGAAATAAGTTCTTGTGTTGATAGAAAGAAAGATGAATAATCCACTCTTACCTTGAATATTTTAATGTTATATATGTTTAATCTATATGATCAAAATGGGAAATATAAGTAAGAATAACTAAGTAGTATTGGATAAGATATTAATTGGAGAAAACAAATGGCCTTCTATAATACATGAATTTGTTTTCAAAAGAATAATTTGTGGAAGGCATTCAAGGGATGTAAATTTATTTATATATTATTTCAATAGTACATGTGAAAGAATGTTGTTAATTGAAAGGGTGTGATGGTTTATCATTCATACCATTTATCTGGCTCAGTACTATACAATTGTTGTTAAATCAAGTCTTATATCTTTTTAGTCATTTTCTTGTGGTGTAGCACAATAGTGAAATTTGAAACAGTAAGATAAGCTCTCCTCAGTAACTCTGATGTGAAGTAGAACAATAATATGGATTGAGAAGTATAAATTGAAATGATTGGATTGAATTTCTAGTACTAAGACAACACCTCAAAAGAGTATAATAGACTTGAAAATGGTTGTCTCTCTTTCTCTTTCCTAGTTATTAATTTTGGCATAGCAAATATTTTTCTATCATTGAGAAGCCTTGTTCTAAATTTGTTGTGATTAGAAGAGAAACAAAGGACTTAAAGTTGAAAACCACATTCAAATATGAAATATAAGAATATAGTGACGTACAAGATTTTAGAAGTTAAAAAAACCTTGAACCTACTTGTTTGCGTATATATGTTTTGAGGACGAAACCTTTTAAGGGGGTATTGTTATGAACCCATTTGAGCTTAATTAGTAAACTAGGGTTTGCCTAGATGATTACATGCTTAATTAGATTGATCATCA